>SNVD02003339.1:0-17532 GCA_013180625.2 Boswellia sacra
CGCCGACGCCTCTCGCTCGGCTCGGCTAATTTCAATGGGCCGTCGCCAGAGTGGCGCCCGTCGCGCGGCCCACGAGTTAGCGAGCGAGCGAGCGAGCGCGGCGAGTGCGCCGACGAAACAATTGAGCTGCCAAAGTGGGCGTGCGAATATCGCCCCCATCTCGGGGGCCTCGCCGGTGGCCGGCCAGCTCGTCGTGTCGACTCGCTCGGCGCCTCTTCGCTCGCCGCGGTGAGGAGGCAGTCCGAAGCACAAGGAGCGCACTGGGTCCAGTCATCCGTCTGTAGTCGAGTTGTGAGCTAAGCGAGCGAGCCGAGCGAGCGAGTCAAGCGCAACTCGCGCACACAAATGCTCCTCGGTCGGGGCGACTGCCGCCTCCGTGGCCACCACCAGGCGCCAGCCAGCGAGCCAGCCAGCCTGCGAGCCAGCCAGCCAGCCAGCCAGCCAGCCACCAGCCACCAGCCGCCTCACCGACGAGCGTGCGTGAGCGCGCGACTCAGATAGCCAGATAGGCGTGTGATCGATTGGTCTGAGTTGATTGATGATGACAAGCGGCCGGCGCGTAGTTTAGTTTTGCAATCGGCGCCGCCGTCGTGGTCGTCGTCGGCGTCGCTCGCGCTGGGCCGGCCGTTGTTATTTTTGCCCGGCCGCGCGCTCAAGTGCGCCTAGTGGTTGGCGCGAGTGCGCGCGCCCGAGCGCGAGCTTCGCGATTCGAGACCGACTACAAACTGCGGCGCTCGGGTGCGCGTGCGCGTGCGCTAGAGCGGACGCCTCGCTCGGCCGCCGCCGCCGCCGCCGCCGAGCGCTAATATCAATCAATCAAATTGATCAATCGACTGCTGCTCGATCAATTCAATGCTGTGGAGGCCGTCGAGTGAGCAGCGGCCGTGGCGTCGATCAACTATTCGCGCGCGCTGTCTCGCTCTCGGCGCACACACACACACACACACACACACACACACATACACGAGCGGGCTGATCGTTTATTCTCGTCGCCTGCCGTCTTCATTCTTCATTCGCGCACTAGCGCTCGATGCCGCCGCCGCCGCCAGCAATCCGCCAAACGTCGGCCGAGCTTCGAAATCAGCTCGCCGGCGCGCATTCCACTTGATGGATCGATCGATCGGCGCCACTGGCGCCGCCGAGAGCGCTCGCTCTGGGCCGCGATTGTGCCCATTGGCCGAGTTATGATTTGCGCAACACACGGCCGCCTTCCGGTCGGTGTCGCACGCATAAAGTCTGGCTCGAGTGTGTGACTGCGCGACTGTGCGGCCGAGTTGAGGCGGCGGCCGTGCGCACTCAAGAGAGGCGCATTTCAGCGAGCGACAGCGAGAAGTGGGCCCGCTTTTTATCGCGCACTTGTTCGCGCGCCTAAGGTACGCGTCAACACACGATACTGGTGGTCGACGTCTCCTCGCTTGTCGCGTTGCCAGCACTGATTGCAGCCGCTCTCGAAGGCGACGGCTCTTCGCACGGTCTGGCCACCAAAACGATCGACTGCCGCCAGTCGTTGGCTCACCTGAGTCGACGAGATCGCCCCTCTGAGTGGGCGGCCGGCGAGACGAGTGCGCGACGCACTCCCACTGATTGAGAGGGCGCGATCCGTCCGCGTCTGTGTGCGCGTGTGTGTGACGTCAATTTGCTGGCGCGCACGACAACAGAGCGCCGCCGCGAGGGCGCCCACTCGTCCGCGAGCTCGGCGACGGCCGCGCCAGCGAGCGGCCGACGGCGACAACAACAATGGCCGACTGCAACAGCAACAACAACAGCAACAACAGCAACAACAGCAACAACAGCAACAACAACACCGACAGCGCCGCCGACTGATTGATGAGTGTCAGCTTGAACTAACTCGCGCTCTCTAGCATATCGGCGGCTCATCAATCATGTTGGCGTCCGCCGCCGCCGCCGCCGTCGTCGTTCTCAGCTCGCGCGCGTTTAGTTCACAGCTCTACGAGTCGGCGGCGGCGGCGCGCGAGCTGAGTCGAGTCGCGCCGACTTGAGCCGAGTTGAGCCGAGACAGGCCGAGAGCTGAGCCGAGCGCGGAGCTGGCCCCAGTCGAGCGGGAGGGGCTGGCTGACGGCGCGCGCGTCATGTATAAATGATCGATTCACCTCGAGAGCGTGCGGACTGGAGCGCGCGCACTCAGTCGTCATGTTGAAGTGACTACACTGCGCCAGCGCGCGGCCCTGACTCTGTGTGTGAGTGATGGGCAAATAGTCGGCCGGCCGGTCGGCCGCGCGAGTCTGCGCGCCGCCGCCGCCGACGCGCACCCGAAAGTGGGCCCTCGGCGCCGCTGGCGACACAGCGCCGGCGCACAATGGCACCGATGCCCCGACGCCGGCGACGTCTTGGCGCCGTGGCCGATGATGAATCCGTCGAGCGAGGCGACGGCCGTCCGTCCAGTCGGCGCGCGCACGCACACACACACACGTCATGATTATGAAGGCCTGTCGGGCGAGCGGGCGGGCGGGCGGACGGCGTCGGCGGCGCACATCAATCGCAGGCTCGCGCGCTCGGGCCGCCCGCCGCTCGCATCAATCAACAAATCGCATTTCTGACGTGCTCCCGAAGCATCACGGCCTCTCTGTGCGCTTGATCGGCGATAATAATTTAAAATCCCATCCTCGTCGTTGTGGCCTAGACCTCGGCGGCGGCCGCGGCGGCGGGGCGGCGAAGATGAATCGAGATGAGATGAGACGAGCGATTGGGGACGCGCCCGAAGAGTGGCGGCCGCGCCGGTCTGGCCCAATTCATCTTCATCATCATCATCATCATCATCACCACGGCGTGGCCGTTGCCATTGCAAACGCCATTGGCACTGCGCTTTTGAATGCAGGCGCGCGCAAGATTCCGCGCGCGCCCGATCGGCGCTCAATTATGCTGCCGGCGCGCGTTGATTGTTTTTTGTGCTCGCGCGCGCGTCGTCGTCGGAAACAAAATGCGCGCTTGACACGTCCGCCGATACGCTCGTCCATTATCCGGCCGCTCCGCCTCCCAGTCTTGTCGGACTGGCGACGCTGGCTCACTCGTCCATCCCGCCGGCCCGCTTGACAGGCAAACAAAGCGAGCCAGCTCATTACCACCTGAGGGCGCCCCCGAGGGCCAGCCTGGGCCGGCCTGATTGCGGTTTCGCGCCGCGCCACGCCCCGGCACGCAGCGGCGGCCCGCCCACCTCGTGCAACTGGTCGCCCGAGCCGCGCCTGGCCGCGCGACTCGCCCGCAGCTCGGGTGCCGCGGCGTCGGCGCGGGGCGGGCGCGCGGCGCCGATATTGGGCCGCCGCGGACGATCATCAATCACTCGGGCGGGCCGGTTGCGCGCTGTCGGCCAGATTTATGCTCTGCGCCAGCGCGCGCTCTCGATCATCATCACCGTCGCCGAGTAACATTTCGCGCGCGTGTTAGTTAGCCGACGGCCACGACCACGGCGCCGCCGACGGCGAGAAGACAAACAGGCGCTCGACTGGCATGGGGTTGTCGGGGGAATCGATACACACGCGCACAAACATAGACGCACACAGACGCACTCACCGCCTCAGACCTGGGCGCCCGCCGCCACGCGGGCCACAGTGATCGTGATGATGATGTGCGCCGGCGTTGTTGTCGCTGTCGTCGTGGTTGTTGTTGTTGTTGCTGTTGCTGTTGTTGTTGTTGGTGTTGCTGCTCCAAAATGAAAACTAAATTGCCTGCAACAACAAACGAGCGATGAGAGTTGGTAAATCAGCACGGCGGCGGCGGCGGCGGCGGCACTCTATGGGCTTGTGCGCGCAGGCGCGACCGAGTGAGTGTGCGCAAGCGACGGCCAGCGTTGGCGCAGACGCGAGCGCCAACGCGCACGCCAGCGCCGACGCCGACGGCCATTCGAGAGGGCGCCCCTAATGGCATGTTGAGAGTAATGGCAAGCGAGACAGCCAGAAATGATTTATCTATTATCTGAATGGCCGACCGGCCGGCTGCTGAGCAAATGTAGGCGCCGCACGAGCGACTCGCTCAAGACGAATGGCTTCGGGCCCAGCGGCCGGCCGGCCGATGTGTTGGCGCTGCGTTGTCGCGCGACTCTGGGCCGGCGGGCGCGCGAAATGATGGACGAGGCCCGCGAATTACGGCCGCCGCCGCCGCCGTCGTCGTCGTCGTCGTCGTCGTCGTGGGCTCGAAAGTGTGCGCTCGCTTTAAACTGTGGCGCGCGTGGGCGCGCACGACCAGAGCGGCCGGCTTGAAGTCGAGGCCGAAGCCAAGGCTAACGCCGCCAAAACCACGGCCAGGAATTCGACTCCGACGGGCGAGCTCTTGTTTTTTATTTTGCCACCGAGTGGCTCGAGAGTCGCGCCGGCGCCAGCCTCAGCCTCAGCCCCAGCCTCAGCCTCGGCCTCAGTGTCGGCGGACGCGTTTTTGAGAAACGACCCCGAGCGCAGGGAGGCCATTAAATTTGTCAATTGAGCGAGCGAATAAAAAGACGACACGCGAACAATGGCTAACGAGCTCACCCGACGGGTCGCTATTTATGAACCAGCGCCGGGCCAGTCGGCGCTCAGTTCCAGATTGCGACGGCGACGAGCAAGACCAAGACGAAGGCGGTGATTTAAAATTAAACATTAGAACTGTCGCGCGCTGTTGTCGTCGTCGTCGTCGTCGTCGTCGTCGTCGTCGTCGTCGTCGTCGTCGTCGTCGTCGTCGTGTTGCTCGTCGTGATCGTCTCGGCGGCCAATTGATCGATGGAGGACGTGCTCGATGGGCCCGATCGCTCGTGGCCGTTAAGCTGCGGCGGTCAGTCGGCGGCCGAGATTTACGGCCACTGCGACGGCGATCGCGCGCGCCGCTCGCCAGGCGCCGAGTGGCCCATGTAAATTGGGGCCGGGCGCCTCGAGGCGGCCGAGTGTTGAGCGCCAGCGGACGGGCGCGGCCGCGTGGGCGCAACTCGAGCCGGTGGCGCCGCTCGCGCACTGGGCGCGCATAAAACACATTCACTCGCTCGTGGGGGCGACATAATTTGCGATCAGCCGAGAAAGTGGAGACTTCCGTCGGCCATTTATCTCTCAATTTAACGCGCGCTCGCGTCTGGAATAAATTTGTCCGCCGCCGGCGGCGAGAGATTTGGCCGCACGGGAGAGATTTATGGGCGCGGACGTCGGGCCGTTCGCGGCCGCAGTCACAACGCCGACGACCACGACCACGGCGGTGGCTTATGGCTC
This sequence comes from Boswellia sacra, assembly GCA_013180625.2. Classification (NCBI taxonomy): domain Eukaryota; kingdom Viridiplantae; phylum Streptophyta; class Magnoliopsida; order Sapindales; family Burseraceae; genus Boswellia; species Boswellia sacra. The sequence continues at coordinate 5,187 of SNVD02003339.1, forward strand.
GACCCGACCGGCGGCGCGCCCAAGACTTGCGCGCGTTATTTGTTTTCCGAATGCGCTCACTCGCCCACCGACAGGCCGGCTGACTGGCTGCCTGGCTCACTGGCTCACTGAGTGACTGGCTGGCTGTCTGACTGACTGACTGACTGACTGGCTCACGGACTCACTCGCTCACGGGCTAACTGGCTGACTGGCGGGCGCCACGAGTGGCGCGCGCGGCCACTCGATGCCACTCGAAGCGGGTCGACTCCCGAGGGCCGAGATATGATTGCCGCCACTGGCGACTCCACTGGCGCGCACGTCTGCGAGCTGAGTCTCAGGGCGGACGCGCCGAGGACTCGCGAGCGTGCGGCTCTGGGAAAAACAATAATGATAACTTGGGCGGCTCACTGACGACGATGCTCACTCACTTTTGACGAGTTTGATCGACATTTTTGATCGCCTCAAGAGCTCTGCGCCGACGAGCGCCGAGCGCGGCACTCGAACTCGCGGCCTTCGGTGTGCGCGTGCGCCGGGCCGCGCGAGCTGATTTGTGTGGCGCGCATCTCGTGCGCGCCTGTCATGTGTATAAATAACACCACGTCGCCCATCAATGCGGGCCCGCGGCGACGGCCAATCAAGCGGATCTCGCGCGTCGCCTTGGAATCAATCAGCCGAGGCGCCGCCGCCGCCGACCTAGCAAAGGTGAGCCTCGACGAGGAACAAGTTGCATGCGGCCAAGGCCGGCGGCGGTGGCAAATTTAGGCGATGGCCTGAGTGCGATCGGTTTCATCCGGCTGCTTGTTAGCGAGCGAGCCAGCGACCGAGCGAGCGACCCAACGAGCGGGCCCGCGCGCGTGTCAGGCCCAAGGCGGCGGCTCGGCGGTGGCCACGCGGAATTCTCAGGCCCATTGTGTGCCCGTCGCTCGCGTGCGCTGTTGTCGGCGTGGCCGTCTATCTGTCAGTGACTTGCGTGTGATTGACATGTGACAAGCAACAAACCTACACTCTCGAGCGGTCGGCGGCGGCGGATTTGAAATGTCAAGCGGCGGCGGCGGCGGCGGCGGCGGCGGCGGCGGCGGCGGCGACGATGGCGACGACGATGGCGACGACGACGCGCACGACGACCACGACGCGCTGGCCCGGCCAACACTTAACAGTCGGCCCCCAGTGGCGGGACCTCTGCAGCTCGCGAGCTGTTGGCGAGTGTGTTCTCGAGGCGATCAACATCAACATGAGCGACAGCATCAGGGCCAACACGACCACAGTCGTCATCAGAGTGCGCCCGTCGACCCGCCCGCCAGCCCGACCGCCCGTCTACCACATCATTTTTGCCGGCCTCAAGCGGCGGCTTGTTTGCTGAAAGCGAGCCCTCGGTGGGCACGTCGAGGCGGCGCCCGCGCCGCCTGTCAGTCGCTCTCAGCTCGGACTGGCTCTCGCACGCCCGCCCGCCCGCTCACTGGCGCACTCTCACCTCTCGCTCGTCAACCAAATTGGCCCGCGTCACTAGGACGCCACTCGTATGCGCGCGTCAAAGGGAATCCGAGAGTCGACGAGCTGTCGCGCGAGTCTGCGCCCGTCAGCTCGTTGGGGCTCTTCAGTTCGCCGCTAGCACTCCAGCTCCTCAGCTCCTCAGCTCGGGCCGGGTGCCCGTCAGCTTGCTCTCAGATGGCCTCCTTGCCATCAACACACTCGCGCACGCCCGAGAACACAACAAGAGAATAATTTGATGGCTCCAGTTTGATGTCGACAACAACGCCATCGTTGCCGCCGCCGCCGCCGCTCATCAAAGTGATGATCGCTTACGGGTGCCAGCGCCAATTCTGCGCGCTCGCGCCCGCAAACTCGGCCCGGCCGCGCGTCGCTCGTCATCGTCAACTGTCGCGCGACTTCAGGAGCGTCCGGATGTGACACAAGCAGACGACGAGCGCGAGACACTCGGGCGCGCTCTCTATGGGCGCCGGCGGGCCGACGGAAGAATTTGACACGAGCTCACCGCCGACACAAAGCCCGTCAGAAGCTCGCTCGCTCGCCCGCTCTCCTCGGCCCCACTCGGCCCCACTCGGCCCAGTGTCGCGGACGGCCAGGCGCGCGCTTGTCGAGCGACACGCGACAAAATCGCGGCTAATCGGCCGGCCACACGCCCGGCGATCGACGGCCTCGAGGAGGGCGCGCGTTAATTGGCGGCCCCTAATGCGAGCGGGCCCTAATCGCCTCAAGGCTGTGCGCCGGCGCGAGCCACTCGAGGTCGCGCCAGTGGATCTGGAGCTCGGCCAAGGCGCGACTCGCGACTCGAGTCGAGCGGAGCGGACGGGCGGCCGAGCGAGCGAGTGGGAGAGAAAGTGCTCGTCGTGGAGGCGCCCGAATGCCAAAAGAGCAAACACTGCGCGACAGCCAAAACGACAGCTCGGACAAGTCGCGAATGATTTGCGACGCTCGCCCGCGCCGCCGCCGTGGACGCGGCCACTGCCACCAAACAACCGGCCCGGCCGCTTTCGCATTAAACGATAATTGAAAGAATGAATGAATTGATTAATGGCGGCAAACAACAATTATTTGCTCTGATTTATGATCATTAACACGCGCGCCTGCGCTCTCGATTGTGTGCGCGCCGATCGTTTGTGAGAGCGCGCGCGCCTGCGCTCACACGCAGACAGTGGCGGGCGGGCGGGCGGGTGCGCGCGCACACACAGAAGCCGCGGCGAAGAAAAATGATCGCCGCGACTCGCGACAATCAAGCGGCCGTCGCGCGCCTCCAGCGAACGAGTGACGCTGCCAACTGCAGCACGCAAGCCATTTTTCAATCGCGTGGCATAGCCGCCGCCGCCTTGGCTCGCGTCCAGTGCGCCGGCAAATGAGCGCCAGACGCGGCCGCCCGGATCACTTGGCTCGTTAAGTGGCTCTTGATGATGCGCAACAGCGACTCACTGACGGCCCGCACGTCTGGGCGGCCCGTCAGTGAGTCGCTTGGCCGGACGGACGGACGGACGGATGGCCGGCCCGCGGCGCTGAGCACTGACAAGCGCAGTCGCACCTGCGCGCACGCTCACATCACTCACTTGTTGTGTCGGAGCTTAGCTGTCAGTCGCGCGCCGAGAGCTGCCAAGCGCCGGGCCTGAGTCGCGCGCTCAGGCTCGCGCAACAACTTCGCCCGCGTGACAGATGAGCAAACACTCGCGTCCCTCATTAAACTTTGCCATCTCATTTGCGACGCCGCCGCCGCCGCCGCCGCCGCCACTCTCGGCGCGCGCTTCGTCCAGTCAAGCGGAGGCGACATCAGTGGCGCTGCCGCTCTTGCGCAACGACTCGGCGACGCGCGCGAGTTGGCCACTTGATCTCCATCACTCAGCTACGCCACTGCTCTTCAGTGACTGGCGCCAGTGGTCGTCGTCGTCGTCGTTAGCATCTGGAGCCGTCAAAAAAGCAGGGCCGGCTCGCGTCGGCCCTCTGGTGAGCGGCCGCCCAACACTCGGGCGCACGCACGTCCGGCCCGGCATGACAAACGGCCCTTTTTATCGCCTGCCTCTTGACGAGTCAATCCGAGCGGCTTGTCACGAGCAGCGTGGCGATGGTGGCGATTTATGGCCGGATGGGAGCACGCCGCTCCACGACCGTGCCGCCCTCCTGGAGACGGACTCGAGCGGCGCTCCACCAACCAGTCGAGATGCGGGCGAACTGCACCCGGCCTCATGTGGACATCCAGCGAGCGAGCGAGCGCTGCTCGCGAGCCGAGATCATTGCGCAAACACCCAGCCAATTATCCCACGGCCAGAGCTGGCACGTGGTCGGCCAGGCGAGTGTATTCGGCTGGGCCACGGCTAATAAGAGGCCCAGAGCCGGACCAGTTCGCCGGAACCCATTCATTGGCGTGATTGATGCGCGCATGCGCTCCGCTCAGATTCCTTCGCATTGCTGTGGCAAGCCGCTCTCGCGGGTCGGCGTCGGCGTCGGCGGCGGCGGCGGCTGCGGCGGCGGCGGCGGCTGCGGCGGCGGCGGCTGCGGGACCTCATTATGGGCCCAGCGACGAGTGGCAGGCGACGGCGGCGGCTCTAGATAATCGCGAGCGGGCGCTTGTGTGCGGCTTACCTGCGCCTCCGCGTGGCCAGTGGCGAGCGCGCACGCGAGCGCTGGCGCGACGCGAATGTGGCGCGCACGAGAACATAAACAACTGGCGCGGGCCCGGCCGGTCATCACACTCGCCACCGGCGCTTAACCGCCGCGCCGTCACCATTCGTTAATTGCCAATCAAACTGATTTATGGCCGCTAATTTGTCTTCATCCGCGCGGCGTCTCGACGCGGCGCTCGCATCAATCAACTCGGTGGCGCGCCGGCCCAGTGGCGCGGCCCAGCGCTCTGACGTCCGCCTCCGCGCTGGCCTTCGAGTGAGCGAGCGGCGCGCAAACGCTCGTTCGCTCGCTGGCCGTCGGTCGCGGCCTTGGTCTCGGTGTTGGTCTTGGTCGTCGTGCTCGTCGTGCTCGTCGTCGGCGGCGGCGGCGGAGGCGGCCGTTTAGGGCGCTCACTCGCTCACTCGCGGAGCTCATTTGCGCGCGTCACTCGAGCGCGTCACCGGCGGCCGGACGCCAGTGAGCAGCGCGACGGCCGGACGCGCCCGCCGGCGACTTGTTGTTGCCAGGCGTGCGGGGCCCTCTCGCCGGCCGCTTGTTGATCGTCCCCGAGCGCGCCCAACAATCGAGCTCGAGCGCGCGCGAGATTTATGGGCCCCGCGCTCGCGAGCGTTGGCCAGCTAATTTATTTGCTTACCTCGCCGGTCACGACGGCGACGGCGGTCCCGGCGACAATAATGAGCTCCCAGCGCGCGCTCAATTATTGTTTTCCGCCGCCACCGCCGCCGACCGGCCGACACTTTGAAGTGGCCGCGCGCGCCTGCGCAGGCCGCCCGCCACAGTGTCGCTCTTACTCAACACTCGGCGCCACCAGATCAGGGCCAGCGTCGCCGCTGGCGCAACCAGTCGATGGCGCCAATCAAGTTGTCACACAGGCGCGTCGAGGGCGACGCGCCCGCACGTCACCGCCGGGCCGGATGTCGAGCGCGCTAATTGGCAGGCAGGGGGGGCGGGCGGACGGGCGGCGGTGCGGCGCTCGCTTGCGAATGGTGTCACCGAGCGAGTGCGCAAATGAGTGAGCGTTTGGGCGGCGGCGGCGGCGACGAGGACGAGCAGTGAGCCAAGACGTCTCTGCTTACGCGCGCGGATGTATTTAACTGCTTCATCTCGCACGCCAGGCTCCACTCGGCTCGGCTCCACTTCACTCGACTCGACTCCACTCCTCTCCACTAGACTCTACTAGACTCCACTAGACTCCACTGCACTCCACTCCTTTCAACTCCGCTCGACCGCCCGTCGGCCGGCCGGAGGTGGCAAACGAGCCAGCGCCCGCGCGCGCGTCCCGAGGGTAATGAGCGCGTCGAGCGCGCGGGCCGTCTGAGTGATTGATTGGATCAGAGTGTGGCAGATGAAGCGTAACTATCAACTGCGGCGCCGCAGCCATCAGCCGTCGCCTGCATGCGGCCGCTCGGAGTGGGCCAATGCGAGCGAGCACCGCGAGTCTCTCGGTGGCTGTGGCAGGGCGGCGGCGACGCCACTCATTAGTGGAGCCCACCGCGCGCACTGATCACCGCGCCATCTCGACGCGCAAACACACACATACATACACACACACACACACACACGGGGCGGTCGCTGACTCAGAGCGCACCGCAACACGTGCGTGCCGAGACTCCGCCCACGTGGGGCGGCGCCCGTCCGCCGAAGACCGCGCGCAACCTCTGGCCCACTTCGCGCCAGCCTCGAATCGATTCGAGGCCTTCCGCCAACGGCGCTGGCGGCGTCCGACAATGATTGATCTGGCGGCGCGATCGAGTGGCGGCGGCGGCGGCGGCCCGGCGAGCAACAATCAGCTCTGGGCCGGGCGCGCGCGTGCGCTGATAATTATGACGATGATTGATACTCGCTCGGTCCGCAGTAACTAATTTCTTTCAATATTTCAAGTCGCCGCCGCCGCCGCCGCCGCTGCCATCGAGTGCGCCTGTCGACGCGGGCGAGCGCGCGCGCAATCGCCCCAATCAATCACTCATTTGCTCATTAGCGCACCCGAGCGGGCCGGCCTGACGCGGGCGTCTGTTGCGCGTCGCGCCTGCTCGAGCCTCGAGGATCTGGCTGATCGCAAGTGCGGTGACTGCGGCCAGCGTGTCACGGGCCAGCTCTGCGAAGCGGCGCGTTCGCCGTCCATCGGCCCGCGGGCCACTGATCGCCTGAAACAATCGCCACAGCCCCGGCGCCCACTTGGCCGCCAATAGCTCGGCGGCGACTCGCCCGGCGTCTGTGGCGCGTCGGCGACGCTCTCGCGGCCACACGAAAAGCTAATTTCCACAAGGCGCGCCCATAATTCATCGGCGCTCGAGAAGTGTCAGCTCGGCTCGTCTGCCGCGCGCGACGGCCATATTGCGCAACCGAGTCGGGCGGATGCGAAACGGACGGCCCGCGCGGCTCACTTCATTATGTAGGCGGCCGCTCGCTTTGATTTACGTCCGAGTGGCGCGACCGGTGGCGCCGGTGCGCGCGAACTAAGCGGCCGAGTGCGCGCGGGCGGCCGGCCGGGCAAGCGGGCGGGCTGGCGCTCGACTCGGCGCTCGACTCGGCGACGCTCGTTAAAAAGACGACAAGAGCGCGCGACAAGAACAACAGAGCGAAGCGCACCGCTCATCCATCATAACCCCACGCGAGGCTACTCGCGTCACCGCCGTCGCCGACGCAGACGAGCACGCCAACGGTGACGGCCGTGAGGCGGAGGAGGAGCAGAACCTCGACGACTTGCAGCAGGACGACTGCGACGGCCACGCTGAAGATGGCGAGCAAGAAGACGACGCTGATGGTGACGCAATGGCGCAAGTTTGTCTCGCGACTGTTCGTCGCCCGACTCGATCATTTTGGTGATGAGGTGACAACTAGATTGTGACAGCGATCAATTAGGACGCGCGCACTCGCCTGCTCGCTCGCTAGCTGGCTCAGCCACGGCCGCGCCATCTGGTTGGCCCGAGTCTAGACCGGGTAAAGAAACGGGGCTGCGAAAAAGGCGCAAACGGTGCCGACCAGCGCCGAGGCTCAAATCGACTCGCGGGCTCGTCCTGCCTCTCGATCAACGTCTCCGTCCTGCGCTTGGCATTGATCGAACGGAGGCGGGCCAACGCCGACGGGCCCCTGATTGGATTGTAATTGAGCGCTCGCGTCGGCCGCGAGTCGGGCCCGCATCTGGTGCCATAAAAGTAGTCCTCGGGGCCGGCGAGTCAGTGGGCCCGAGTCCAGCCATCGCCGTTAGGTCGGCGGTAGCGTCGAGATCTAGCCCGCAACAAACTAGTCCAACTGTGTGAGCGCGTGTGCGTGAGAGGCGATTTTATGATTACAACATCGCCCGGCGTCCAAAGTGAAAACACACACACACACACACCGACGCTCGCAACACTCGCGCGCAAGTCAGGCGGCAGCGTCGCCGCGACTAATTCGAGAGCCCGCGACGTCACGTAAATTTATCATCAAATCCGCGCTCTCTCTCTCTCTTTCTATTGGGATCTCAACTCACAGTGAGGTTCGGTGAAAAACTCGTTAAGTGAATCTCGTTCTCGCGTCGACGGCCGGCCTGCGCGGCGTCCATTTGCTCGCTAGCTTCGCGCGCAACTCCACCGTCGCCGCCCCAGTGCCGCGCTGAGCGTGTCGAAACTGAAGACATGCGATGCCTGCGACGTTGATGACTCCACTCGTCGGCGTCTTCACTCCGCTACGACACTACGGACGCGCACCACTCGCTTGTTGGCTCGCTCGCAACTGTCGACATGCACTCGTTGCTCATCTGATAAGTTAATTGCTCGCAGCCGCCGCCGCCGCCGCTCTCGCGCTAGACGGACACGGCCGCGCGTCTGCCCTGCACCGGCGCCACACGTCGCCAGCGCGCCAAGACGGCGCCCCAAATCTAACCGCCAGCATCGGCACATTGGCTCGGCCGGCGTCGGGCGTCCCCGGGCCCCCGACTCGTTGTGTGAGTGTCTTGCTGGCCCGACAAGCCGAGACCGAGTGGCGTGCGGTGAGTGGCATACATTTGTCTGGATATTTGATCTATGACCGCACACGAGATGGAAACTCAGTGCGCCAGTTTTGCGGAATGTCACATCCAGAGCGCCAGCTCGGCCTCGTCACTCCGCCACCCAACTCATTAAGCGCGTGCGCCGCAAGTGCAAACACAGCCCCTCCCCTCGTCCCTCACCTCGACACCCCGCGCGCATACACACACACAGACACACAGACACACAGACACACACACCCACACACACACTCTCACTCACTCACGAACCACACTCGCAGTCGGACCCAAGAATCATTTGGATAATGATGCGCGCGCCTGATAAGCGGCCCCCGTCGCGCACTTGGGCGCGACCGAGCAAAAGAATCACTTTGTCACCATGATCATCCTAGTCCTAGTCGTCGGCGTCATCATCATCATTAACGTGTTAGCCTCCTTCTCGCTCGCCCCACTCTCCTGACGCACCACACGCCTCGACAAAGATGTGTTTTCCGAGAAATCATGCGCGCCTTCAAGCCAATGGCTTGCGTGATAACATCGGACGCCCGCTCAGCTAGTCGACCCATCTGTGTGACTTGGCGCGCACTCTCATGCCAGTTCCACGCTCTTCCACTTGGCCTGTCTAACTGACACTTACGCAGACCTTCGGCTTTGGTGGCCAGCTGACAGCTGTTGAGCGTGCCAGAGCTGACCTCGGTGTGCCATCCATCTGCGAAACTCTAACTAATCCAACACCACCGCCACCATCAGCTCCAATGACCCGGATAAACTTGCGCGCACAAGAAAGGCTTGGCATCAGCCTGGCATGTCGTCCTGAGGGTTTGAGTTAGCAAACTCGCCCAACTGGACGCGCAAAACGATCGGCAACACGAGCCAGTGTTGCGTCATGGCCACCGCCTCCTTTCGACAGTGATGAATCGCGCGCACTTCAACTTGGCGCGTCCGTCATTCAGAGCTTTCCTCGGTGGCGCAAACGCCACTCTCGCAGCAACCGCCACCGATGCCATCTTGTTATCTTCGTTGGCATGCTAGATCGAACAATGAAAGCAATAACTTGTTAACACCGCGCTCAAGACACCATCACCACCACCACCACCACCACCACCACCGACACACGTACGCGCTGGACGTCCGTCATCACTGAGCCTTCGAGGCCACGCGCGACCTCTTGCGTAACAACAAAAGCGCTTACGCAATCGAATAGATTGATGGGCGTTGTTAGTCACCGTCGACCGCGTGGTCTTAATTTGTGGACTAAACGACGGCCCGACCGTGCATCGGCTAGTATACATGCACGCGAGCCTTTGGTATCGGCCTTACAACCTAATGCCGCGCTCTGCCACTTATCGTCAGCTATCCATTGTGCTGCCACTCTCCACTATGTTCACTCTGTAGTGGTAATACGACCACGACGTTGACTACGATGATGATGATGATGATGATGGTGATGGTGATGGGCTCAATGTTCGGATTAACTCCATCAAAATGATTTACTAGACTGGACGCTCGGCCCGGCTTGAGTCTCGTTCTAGCGCGTCCCCCGTGACTGCAAGTATGCTCCCTGTTTATTTATGCGTGCCTGTCCATCACATTCTCGTCTAAGTCTATCCATCTCGCTTGCTCGGGAACTTGGCTGTGGCGCGTTTAATTCATTTGGCGAGACAGCGCTGGTGTGTTCGTGCTCGCACACAAACACACACACACACAAACAAGCATTCAAGCAACAACCAAATGTAATAAATCGTCAAATGGAATTGCTCACCTCTTCCGCTAATCCAGCATCACTCAAGTGTTGGCGACTGCGCAGACTGCACTATTCAATTTGCTGGAGCGATGCGACGTTATTCTAAGCGTCGAGACTACCTAGAGGCACCATCGCTTGCCACTCTACCACACTGAGCGGTAAAGTAGCAACGGAACAAAGATGAGAGTTCTGCGGATGATAGAGCGTTCTCTGCAAGGTCATCTCAAATGATGAATTCCAGGATGAGAAAGGTTCGCCTTGAGCCATGAGAGCCATGAGAACCAGATTGCGTATTCCCAAAACAAAAGCATAGCCGTCTCTTGAGTCATTTTTCATTTTCACTTCGCTCGCTTCTATGAAATGGCATCTGTCACGGTTCCTTGGTATAAATTAGCTTGAATGATGAGTTAGTCCAATCAAAATGCTATCCCCAGTCAACCTCCGTTCCTTTCCTATTTCTCACTAAATGTCTGGTTATTATTGCTGTTTTCAATCGTGCCAGTTGTGCGTGCAGGCGTACTTCTTTATGTGCTTTTGAGTTATGGTGACGCGCAAACTCAATGATTTATTGGTCCCATTCGTTTGCGTCAGTTCCAGTTGACTGTTGTCTACCGCTAGATGGCTACACAATCTTTCTGGTCTAAAAGTACAGAATCTTATTATATTTGAGTCTAAGCAAAGTTCAAGTTCAGGAAGGTTGTACAGATCGAGCTTCCGTGGAATATGTGATACTAGTTTGATCTTCATCAGATGGATCTATCGCTGTGTAAGTCATTGAAAAACCTTTGCTGTTGATTGAATCATCACTTTTGAAGATCACAAGCATCGAGTCTCCGCTTGATGTATATCGTAATTGATCCCTGGGAAGCTGCGCAATGGAAAGGAGGTATGAATTGTCAGATAATTGTACCACTTTGCTAGCGATCTAATGTTTGCACGCATGTACTTACATCACTTCCACAAAGGCGTGCTAGTTGAGTAGAAGAGTCATCAGGGCCATCGTAGACGAGTGTCTGATCATAATTGCAGTTTGTGTCAGCCTCTAGTGCGAAGAAGGTAAATTCTATGCGCACTTTTTGATTTTCATTTGCTTCAATTATCCAATCGCAGTCTTCATTCCTGTTGTAGTGTGTGGTGCCATCAAATAATGGATGAGAATATATAAGACCTACTTGATTTGAACTTGCTTGAAGTCTACCTCCGCAGACTTTGATAAGATGTTTGGCATCCGGTTTAGCCATTAAAGTCATTGATTTTGCAGAAGGAGTTGACAAGTTAGCTCGAAAGTTATAAACATACGTCCAACCGACTGATACTGCGATAATCTTCGAAATTGTCTGGCCCCTCAATGGTATGATTATACAAACAAACAATTCGATAGCTAGAGTTAATACTTACTAGTTGTATGCGTTGCATTGAACCCTCTCTTTTCATTGGTCGCATCAGAGCGGAAGACAAGGTATAGCATATTGAACGAGGAAATCAGAGTGAGCGGTTTACGCGATCCACAAAAACGACCCATGACATGGTCATCTACACCTTCCCCGTCAAAAACAGCTACATGATCATACGCGCACTCTTGATGGCTCTCCAGATCGAATTGATCGAAGATCAGCTTTATCCTATGTCCTGGGGCCGTGGAGAATATCCATGCGTATTCTTTATTTGGCTGATATAAATTAGGGAAACTGGGTGTTTGGAATGTACCTGAGTGTTTCGTTTGAGATCAGCATGTTGATGATTGGTAAAAAGGTGAAATAGTATCAAAATTCGAGGGACTTTGGCTTCCCATTACTTACCATCTGGTGATGTGATTGATTGTAAACTCTGGCTCCCAATACAGTCATGCTTATTCTCATGTAACACATATCCATTATTACACGAGCACTGATAAGAGCCAATCGTGTTACGACAGATATGTTGACAACCACCGTTATTAGTTGAACACTCATCGCGATCGATAAAATAATTGGCCTCAAAGCCACTCTTTTGGATTGAATTATCGGAGTGAAACTCTATTCGCATGGAGTTGGCAAGAGATGTCACAGAGAATACTTGATTCAGACCACAGTATACTCCATTCTTGATCACCTTGTCATCAGCTACCTTACTCCAGATCTCTACGTAATCATAGTCACACTCTTGAGTTCGTATTCCTTCCAGATCAAAATGTGTAAAGTTGAGTGTGATCCGATGGTAAGCTGGTGCTCTAATCTCCCAGACGCACCGTGTGCTAATTGGGTATAGATCAGGGAATGATGGAGAAGTAATTTGACCTGTTGACTCATTACGAAGACCACCGCAGGTCGGAACACAGTTTTTTCCATCTTGAGCTAACTCTAAACCGCTAGGACATTCGCATCGATAGGGTATTGCCGCATTCGAGCATCGGTAACTACAGCCATGAGTGCCGAGTTTGCATTCATCAATTTCCGGTTGCACGCTTGCAAAGAATCCGCCCTTATTGACGTCCGAGTCTGAAACAAACTTGATGAGCATATTCGATCCAGATGATAGAACTTGACTAGGCACAC
>SNVD02003341.1:0-17335 GCA_013180625.2 Boswellia sacra
CATCATGAACATCAATCTTAGTTCGGGCAGTTTTCAAGAATGGTCTCCCCAAAAGAATCGATGTTGGATTGGGAGATATCTCATCCTCCATTTCAAGAACATAAAAGTCTGCTGGAAATACCAATTGATTCACCTGCACCAGCACATCTTCCACAACTCCCTTGGGATATGCATTAGAACGATCAGCAAGTTGAATTACAATACCAGTTTTCGCAAGGGGTCCAAGATTCAAAGAAGCATAAATATAATATGGCATGACATTAATAGATGCTCCTAAATCTAACATAGCTCTTTCAAACTTGGTATTACCAATAGTGCATGGAATTGTGAACGTACCTGGATCTTTGCATTTTGGAGGAATTTTTCTTTGCAATACAGCTGAAACATTTTCCCCCACACTTACCTTCTCATTTCCTTTCAACTTCCTCTTGTTGGTGCATAACTCTTTGAGAAATTTTGCATACCGAGGCACTTGCTTGATAGCATCCAGAAGTGGTATGTTTACCTCGATCTTGCGAAAAGTTTCCAGGATTTCTTGTTCTTGTTCCTCCTTCCTTGATTTTGCAAATCTGCTAGGAAAAGGTGGAGGAGTAACATCTGAAGGAATATGGGTTTTAGGATTTACCTTAGAAGATGATGTTTTATTCATGGTGTGAGTGGTGTCATCCCCTTCATCAGTTTGTGATTTCTTTGGTGGAATCTCTAATTGCTTCCCACTTCTCAAATTTACAGCACTAGCATTCTCTCTTGGATTGATCACCGGCTGAGAAGGTAATTTTCCTGAGCTTTGACTCTCAAATTTGCTCATGTTAGTGGCCACTTGTCCCATTTGATTTTCCAGGTTTTGGATACTTGCCCTAGTTTCCTGCTGAAATTGCATTGTGTTAGTGGCAAGTGCTTTAACAATATCCTTGAGAGACATACCTGAATTTTGTGGAGCTGGTTGTGGTGCTGGTTGTGGTTGTGCTTGAAATGGTTGCTGCACCTTGGTTGATTGAAACCTGGTGGTCGAATTGGTATGGCATTTGGGGCAATTGGTTGATGATTCCCATATCTTAAATTAGGGTGATCTCTCCATCCAACATTGTAAGTATTGGAAAAAGGGTCATACCTTTGCCTTGGTTGTCCTGGAAATCCACCCATGGCATTGGCTTGTTCTGTATCTCCTTCTTGCAAAGTTGGACACATGTCGATTGGATGGTCCATGCCAGAACATACTCCACATGCATAAGATTGCTGCATATGTCCTACAGCCATTTTTTTTTACAAGAGAGGTAAGTTCACAAAGTTGTTCAATGTTTGAAGTACTTACCTCATTTACTCTTTTTGATAGTTGTGGCTCAAATTGACTGCTGAATTGTTGAGAGTTCGCTGCTATGTCACTAATCAAATGTCTTGCAACGTTCGGTGTTTTATTAACTAGTGCTCCACCACTAGCAGCATCAATGATACTCCTTTCCATTGGTAAAAGACCCTCATAGAAATATTGAATTAGGAGTCCATCACTAATTTGATGGTTTGGACAGCTAGCACATACCCTTCTAAATCTCTCCCAATAGTCATGAAGTGATTCTCCATTGTGTTGTCGAATGCCACTAATATCTTTTCTAATATTTGTAACTTTTGAGGCTGGAAAATATTTCTCCAAAAAGAGTTTACTCATCTCATTCCAAGTGGTAATGGTACCTGGTGGTAGATAGTATAGCCAATCTTTTCCCGAATCTGCTAATGAGAATGGGAAGGCTCTCAATTTAATTTGCTCTTCAGAAACGTCGGTTGGCTTCATACTTGAGCATACCACATGAAATTCTTTGAGGTGTTTGTTCGGATCCTCTCCTGCAAAACCATGAAATGTAGGCAAGAGATGAATCAGTCCAAATTTAAGTTCAAAATCTATCTCAAAATTGGTGCTTATGCATAGCGGTTGTTGATCAATAATTGGAGCCGCTAACTCCTTAAGATTCTGATCGTTTTCCATCGCCATTGCTTCCGATTCAGATTTGATTGAACTGCAAGAAGATGGGAGGGAAGTATGTCGTGCAAGGTCAACTTCTGGAGGTGGAGATGAAATTGACCGATTTAGCCTTAAATTCGAGGATTGGAGAAACTCCTTAATTCTCTTAAGTCGTTGATCCGCTTTTCCCTCGGACATAAAAGCCTAAACACAAACAATCAGGAAATAACAATCAAGAATCAGTAGTAAAAACAGAATAACAAATTGATTAGAAATCAATCCCCGGCAACGGCGCCAAAAACTTGATGCGTTCGAAACTAGCAAGTATACTAGTCGCACAAGTAAAAAAGTGATGAGTAAGATATCGTTCCCACGAGGATTGATTCTAATTAAATTTGTTATTTTTCAGCAACAATAAACTAAATATGGGGGTTTTTGTTGAATGATTAATTAAACTGAATACGAAGGCAAATAAAGAATAACACAACACAATATTAAATGAATTGAAAATTCAATGAGAGACACTTGGTTAAGGGTGCTTTCTCTGCCACAAGATATGAATTTGTGAATTAACATAGAATTGTAATCCAATTACAGCATTGAAGTTATCAACCGTAGATAACAACCAGCTCTGTTATCCCAATCTTTCCTTACTTTGTTGTTAAATAAAACAAGCTCTTTATTTAATCTCTATCTATTAAACACCCTAGAACAAGCTCTCTAAGTTTAATTCAATGGAAGCATTACGATGAGAAATATAGGTTGATCTAAGCAATAATCACACAAGTTCAGATTATTTAACCTAGGTTGTATTTTCCAATTGCAATCTCTGATCACAATTTTGCTACTAATGATTGGAAATTCATGACAATTACGGATCAGGATTTCTAATCTAGCAATAGACAACAACAGCTTATATTCAGTTGGCCATTCCAAATACAATCAGTAAGCAATCATAAGCATTAGATAGGGGAAAATACAAGCAACTTCAATTAGAGAATTTGATAACAATTTCTTACACAATCAACTCACAAAATCCATATCAAGGGCTTTGAAATCACCCTCAACCAATTCAGATTTAGTTACACATATTAAATCATAATAACAAATACAATACAGAGAAATTCCAGAATTGAAAAGGAAAGAAAGAACTTATCAAATTCTTTTAAAATCTTCTTTGTAGATGAATCTTCTTGGAATTGTAGTTCCTCCTCTTTCAAAATCTTCTTTCTCCTTCAAGAACTCCAAGGATGAGAGAAATCCAGAAATGCAGCCTCCTCCCACGTTTTCTCCTCCTCAAGTTATGAAAATAAAACCCTAAAATGTGTTTAAATACTCTGCTACAGTAACCTGCTACAGTGTCCTGTATTATACATGCTACAGTGATTTGTGGAATTACATTTCTATACTTCTCACACTTTTTTAATTACAACTATTGGTACACTGAATGGATTTATAAACCGTAAATTTCTCCAGAAAATAGACTTCGAGAGCTTTCCAACGGTATATAATACGTCACCGGGTTCATTGTATATCAATACAATTAAATCCGAGAATATGGTTGACTAGCAGAGGTGAAAATGAAGGGTTTTACTCCATTTTTGTGCAACTCGCTCCAAAACTCCTACAAACATCAAAACCACACAAAAACATAAAAATACCAAGGAATATAGCAAAGAAACATGGACGAATTGATATGAAAATGATATATAAATAGACACTTATCACTTTCTCTTTATTGTGTTTATTTGAGTTGAGTTTTTTTTTCAGGTTGTTTCTCTCACCCCAGGTAATATTTTCTAATCTTGGCTTTTAGAGTGGTGGCTTAAAAAGTTCAAGTTCTTTTGAAATGCATTCTGGATTTCTTTAATCCATAATGGCTGAATAAGGAGGCTAACTTCTAAACTTTTTAGACCCATTCTAATTGACTTGTTTGTGTTTGCTGATTTGTTGGACTTTATTATTTTCTGAGTAAGTTAAGTTTTATGTAATTTCGAGTTGTTGTGTGTTTTTGTTTTTATCAGTTTCGATTCGAAAAAAAAAAACATTGTGGAAAAACCTGAGAATGGCAGAATATGGGGTTTCCTTAACTCTTGAAACGCATTCTCTCTAAATAAATCTGTAGTTTGTTTATTTTATGTTGTTTGAAGTGTCTTGTTTCTTGTTTTGTTCTTCATAATAAGGTATATAGGCTGGAAACCTTAAGTCTGCAAGCTACTGGTCCTAAGGATTGTTGAAATATACAATCTTGACTCAGGTGTAACAATGCCACGTACCTCTTTTCTTGCATTTTGTAGGTCGATGATAAGATAATGATTGAATTAAGAATAACTCTTGGAAAATGATAAATGATGCATGGATCTGTGTGCTTGAAAATGTTTATTGGTTTTCGCTTTGCTTTTGATTCCTTGTGCAACATTGAGCACTGAGCTATTATCACTGAGTTATTTGTCCACTTAAGTTGATATCTCTGTTTAGTAATTTATTATAGGTGTCTATTTATGTTATTACTTTTATTCAATTCGTCCATGTTTCTTTGCTCTATTCCTTGGTATATTTATGGTTTTGTGTGGTTTTGATGTTTGTAGGAGTTTTGGAGCAACTTGCACAAAAATGGAGTAAAACCCTTCAATTTTCACCTCTGCTAGTCAACCATCTTCTCGGATTTAATTGTATTGATATACAATGAACCCGATGACATATCATATACCGTTGAAAAGCTCTCGAAGTATACTTTTTGGAGAAATTTACGGTTTATGAATCCATTCAGTGTACCAAAGTTGTAATCAAAACAGTGTGAGAAGTATAGAAATGTAATTCCACACATCACTGTAGCATGTATAATACGGGACACTGTAGCATGTTACTGTAGCAGAGTATTTAAACACTTTTTAGGGTTTTATTTCATAACTTGAAGAGGGGAGAACGTGGGAGAGGCTGCAGCTCTGGAATTCTTTCATCTCTTGGAGTTCTTGAAGGAGAAAGGAAGCTTGGAAAGAGGAAGAACTACAATCCAAAGAGAATTACATCAATTTGCTAAGTTTTTCCCTTCCCTTTCATTTTCTGGAATGTCTCCATGTTGTATTGTATTTACCACTTTCTTAAACAAGTGTAACTGAATCTGAATTGGTTGAGGGTGATTTCAAAGCCCCTGATATGGTTTTTGTAAGTTGATTGTGTAATGAATTGTTATCCAATTCTCTAATTGAAGTTGCTTGTATTCTCCCATATTTAATGCTTATGATTGCTTGCTGATTGTATTTGAGTGGCCAACTGAATATAATCTTGTTGTGATTTATTGCTATACTAGAAATCTTGATCCGTAATTGTCTTGAATTTCTAATCATTAGTAGCAAAATTGTGATCATAGATTACAATTGGAAAATACAACCTAGGTTAAATAATTCGAACCTGTGTGATTATTGCTTAGATCAACCTATCTTTCTTATCGTAATGCTTCCATTGAATTAAACTTAGAAAGCTTGTTATAGGTTGTTTAATGGATAGAGATTAAATGAAGAGCTTGTTTTATTTAACAACAAAGTAAGGAAAGATTGGGGTAATAGAGCTTGTTATTATCTACGGTTGATAACTTCAATGCTGTAATTAGATGACAATTCTACAATTAATTCGCAAATCCATATCTTGTGGTAGAGAAGGATCCTTAACCAGCTTTCTCCCATTGATTTTTCATTCAAATTTACTTTCTGTTTTGTTATTCTTTACTTGCATTCTTATTTCATTTAGTAAACATTCAACAAAAATCCCCCCTGTTTAGTTTATTGTTGCTGGAAATAACAAATTCAATTAGAATCAATCCTCGTGGGAACGATATCTGACTTATCACTTTATTACCTGTGCACGACTAGTATAATTGCTAGTTTTCGAACGCATCAAGTTTTTGGCGACGTTGCCGGGCGGATTGATTTTCTAATCGATGTTTATTTGTTTTCATTGTTGATTCCTATTTTCTTTGTTTTTCTTTTCTGATTGTTTGTGTTTAGACGACATGGCAGTAAACTTCCATCAATTCAGTGGCGGATTTGAGCCCCAACTGTAGCAATTCACTGTAGCAGAGTATTTAAACACATTTTAGGGTTTTATTTTGATAACTTGAAGAGGGGAAAACGTGGGAGGAGGCTGCATTTCTGGATTTTTCTCATCCCTTGGAGTTCTTGAAGGAGAAAGAAGATTTTGAAAGAGGAGGAACTACAATTCCAAGAAGATTTATCTACGAAGAAGATTTTCAAAGAATTTGCTAAGTTCTTTCTTTCCTTTTCAATTCTGGAATTTCTCTGTATTGTATTTGTTATTCTGATTGAATATGTGTAACTAAATCTGAATTGGTTGAGGGTGATTTCAAAGCCCTTGATATGGATTTTGTGAGTTGATTGTGTAAGAAATTGTTATCCAATTCTCTAATTGAAGTTGCTTGTATTTTCCCATATCTAATGCTTATGATTGCTTACTGATTGTATTTGGAATGGCCAACTGAATATAATCTGTTGTTGTCTATTGCTAGATTAGAAATCTTGATCCGTAATTGTCATGAATTTCCAATCATTAGTAGCAAAATTGTGATCAGAGATTGCAATTGGAAAATACAACCTAGGTTAAATAATCCGAACTTGTGTGATTATTGCTTAGATCAACCTATCTTTCTCATCGTAATGCTTCTATTGAATTAAAATTAGAGAGCTTGTTCTAGGTTGTTTAATGGATAGAGATTAAATAAAGAGCTTGTTTTATTTAACAACAAAGTAAGGAAGATTGGGATAACAGAGCTTGTTGTTATCTACGGTTGATAACTTCAATGCTGTAATTGGATTACAATTCTATGTTAATTCACAAATTCATATCTTGTAGCAGAGAAAGAACCCTTAACCAAGTGTCTCTCATTGAATTTTCAATTCATTTAATATTGTGTTGTGTTATTCTTTATTTGCATTCGTATTCAGTTTAATTAATCATTCAACAAAACCCCCCATATTTAGTTTATTGTTGCTGAAAAATAACAAATTTAATTAGAATCAATCCTCATGGGAACGATATCTCACTCATCACTTTATTACTTGTGCGACTAGTATACTTGTTAGTTTCGAACGCATCATAGGACATATACAAAAATCTTATGAATGTGGGATATATTCTACGATGGAGCATCCAATCGACATGTATCCAACTTTACAAGAAGAATATATGGAACAAGCCAATGCCATGGGTGGATTTCTAGGACAAACGAGGCAATGGTATGATCCTTTCTCTAGCACTTACAATGCTGGATGGGAAGATCAACATAATTTCAGTTACTGGAATCATCAACCAATCACTCCAAATGTGATACCAAATCGGCCACAAGGTTTCTATCAACCTAGAGTGCAGCAACCTTTTCAAATGCAACCACCACCAATGCCACATCCAGCACCGCAACCAGCTTCACAAAACTCAGGTATGTCTCTCAAGGACATTGTTAATGCACTTGCCACTAACACAATGCAATTCCAGCAGGAAACTGGGGCAAGTATCCAAAACCTGACAAATAAAATGGGACAATTGGCTACTAGCATGAGCAAATTCGAGGGCCAAGACTCAGAAAAATTATCTTCTCAAACGGTGATCACTCCAAAAGAGAATGCTTGTGTGATAACTTTGCAAAATAGAGAGCAATTAGATGTCCTGTCAAAGAAATCACAAACTGATGAAGAAGATGACACCACTTCCACCATGAACAAAACACCGACTTCTCAGGTAAATCCTATAACCCCCATTCCTTCATATGTTTCTCCTCCACCTTTTCCTAGTAGATTTGTAAAATCGAAGAAGGAGGAGCAAGAACAGAAAATCCTGGAAACTTTTCGCAAAATCGAGGTGAGCATACCACTTTTGGATGCTATCGAACAAGTACCTCGTTATAGAAAATGTTTCAAGGAGTTATGCATCAGCAAAAGAAAGTTAAAAAGAAATGAGAAAGTAAGTGTGGGGGAAGATGTTTTAGCTGTATTGCAAAGGAAAATTTCTCCAAAGTGCAAAGATCCAAGTACGTTTACCATGCCATGCACCATTGGTAAAACCAAGTTTGAAAGAGTTATGTTAGATTTAGAAGCATCTATTAACATCATGCCATATTCTATTTATGCTTCTTTAAATCTTGGACCTTTTGCGGAAATTGGTGTTACCATTCAAATTGCTGATCGTTTTAATGCTTATACCAAAAGAGTTGTGGAAGATGTGCTTGTGCAGATGAACCCCCCCCCCCCCCCAATTGCTTTTCCCAAGCTTCGTATAGACTTTATGTTCTTGAAATGGAGGATTGAGACATCCTAATCAACACGATTCTTATGGGGAGGGACCTTCCGAAAACTGTTAGAACCAAGATGATGTCGTGATGACACTCTCATCATAGAGTTTGATGCAACGGTGATATGTTCAATATTTTTGAGGCAATGGAGGTATTGTAAGTGACTACATTCTGTTTTTGCAGTTGACGTTGTTGATTCTCTGCCACAACAATGTTTTGAGTTAACTCACAAGAATGGATTGGATATAGCTATTAATGAGCACATAGGGACAGAAAATTCTAAGGAGTCAGAAATTTTGATACAAGTGTCCAAAGAAATAGAGAAAGTTGTGGCAAGCTTAGATGAGACCATAGCTATAACCATAAATAGGTATGATGTTTCGTGCATTCAATTTCCTTTATCTAATGAGAAAATTCTTCCTTCTGTGATGACAGCCCCTGCCTTGGAGCTCAAGTCACTTCCAGATCATTTGAATCATGGATTCTTGGGTGAGAATGATACTTTGCGAGTTACAATGGAAATGGGCCTTGCACGAATACAAGAAGAGAAACTTGTCCGAATACTTATAGAGCACAAAATAGCTATGGGGTGGACGATTGCTAACATCCAAGGCCCAGCCATATGCATGCACCAATTCTTGTTGGAAAAAGGATCCAAGCCCACTAGAGAAGTACAGCGGAGATTGGACCCTTCCATGATGGAACCAATGTCGGGCTGAGGACGTTAAACCAAGCGCTTATTGGGAGGCAACCCAATGTTTTTGAAAAAATAAAGAAAAATAAAATGAGGTAATAATGATCGATTTTTGTGTCTCGAGGAGATTCCTTTCGTAGGCCATCAAATTGGTCAGGTTTTATCTCTTTTTGCCATCTGTCTCATTTGTTTTTATATTTTTTACTTGTTTTTTACTTTTGTTTGCTATTGTGTTGTTATCTCTTTTATGTGTCTTTAGTTTCGTTTCTGCTCTTTTCTTTTCCTTTCTTTTGTTCAATTTGATTATTCTGTGCTTTGAGCTCATTTGTGCAGCAGCTTGTGGAAACACCCTAACGGAAGTTGAAGTCATTCGCCAAAGGTTTGAAACGTGCATATCTTGGAGAAAAACAAACTCGATCGCATTATCGGTAATATCTCTTCTTTTCTCCTCTTCAATGGATGCCTATCTTTTTGTCGAACCTTCGTAAATATTTTCCTTCA
Organism: Boswellia sacra; assembly: GCA_013180625.2. Taxonomy (NCBI): domain Eukaryota; kingdom Viridiplantae; phylum Streptophyta; class Magnoliopsida; order Sapindales; family Burseraceae; genus Boswellia; species Boswellia sacra. The sequence goes on from SNVD02003341.1 coordinate 9,448, forward strand.
CTTCCTCAAAATGCTGTGTTTAAAATTTATAAAGTACGGATGACTAGACTTTGGGTATTGATGCTCTTAAATCTGCCTGCGGATATCCGATGGCTTATCGAATCCAAGGTGAGATTGTCCGGTGAGCCGGACATTAATCTCGCAAAATACATGCCTGGTCTAGGAAAGATCTACTACGCCAAGAGGCGAAGAGCGAAAAGGTTACAAGTATGTTATAAATGTGCTAGATGGAATTGTAACCAGACTTGTCGTTCATTAGGTTTTGCGTCCAGGAATAGAGAAGATAAACTTTCATTTATTAAGAATGGTTTGAGTAATGAGTCGCTAGATAAGGTTTTGTTAACTCTCGAGTCACATTCTTGTGGACTTGTTCAGCGTGAATTGCTTAATCTATGGACACAATTTCGTGATGAATTGCAGTGTTATAGTCTAGGGAATTGACTAAAAACGACCCTGTTTGCCAGTTTATAAGAAAACTGGATGGGAAGCAAATCCCCGACTCATAGAAGGCGTTTCAGCCGTTACTGGACGTAAAAACCAGAGGAAGATGTGAGCCACAATCACAACTACTTGTATATTTGAATGTGTGTTGTTGTTGTCGAATTTTTTTTCTTGTTTCGTTTGATCTGATTATCAATGGTGTTTTTGTGTTGTTGTTGTTTGTTGATTTTGTTTGTTTTAATTTCAAGTTTTCTTTTTGACAAACCAGATGACTACCCCATGATATAAGCACACGTGGAAGACAAGTGTGGAGGTTTTGTAAACCTCCGCCGAAAGTATATCTTTACTTTTCATGCTTCACGTGGGAGACAAGTGTGGCGGTTTTGTTAAACCCCATCGAAAGTATATCTCTAATTGTCATGCTTCATGTGGGAGACAAGTGTGGCGGTTTTTTCAAACCTCACCGAAAGTTTATCTCCATTTTTCATGCACACGTGGGCGACAAGTGTGGAGGTTTTGTCAAACCCCACCGAAAGCATATCTATTTTTTCAATTCTCGGGGCGATAAATCTGCATCGAGCAACCCCCACCAAAAATATATGTCCCCATGCATCAAATTTGAGAGTTTTATGTGCGTATTATTATCCATTCTCCATATTTTCAAATGTCATTATTATAACCTGTCTTACACTTGAAAAGCATATTACCTAACGTGCATCATTGTCTTACACAAGGTTAGAGCACTGTAGAAATGGAGAAAACACCAATTCGGCGACTCCAAAATATATGCGTATTTTGTGGATCGCATTGTAAAGATGGAGAGTTACAACAGCAGCTCTTGATCTGGTAGGACATTAGCTGCGAGGGGTATTAATTTGATTTATGGAGGGGGTAGTCTTGGGTTAATGGGGTGTTTGTCAACAGCTGCATCCCTAGGAGGGAGCAAAGTTCTCGGCATTATCCCTAAACCATTAGCTGTACGAGATATCGTAGGCAACACAATCGGGGAAGAGTTACAGGTCTCTAGTATGCATGAGCGTATTGCACAAATGGTTGTTAAGTCCGATGCATTTATAGCTTTACCCGGTGGTTATGGCACATTAGAGGAGATATTTCAAATCACCTCTTGGGCACAGCTAAACATCCATAAAAAACCCATTGGTTTGTTAAATGTCAATAATTTTTTTGATGGTGTGTTGTCTTTTCTTGATCAAGCTGTAGAAAAAAATTTTATCTCACCATCAGCGAGGCAAATCCTTGTTACAGCTTCAACGGCAAGGGAGTTAATTGACAAACTACAATAATTCGTCTATTCGCCTGATCCAACAATAGTTCGGATTGATTGGTTTGGAGAAGGCAATAAGAGGCGTAAACTGGATTTAACCCTCCATCTGTAATCTCTATTTGTTGGTTTGCTTCGTTTTTGTTTGCTTTCTTTTTAGTGTGTTTATTTGAGATTTTTCATGTCGTTTCTTTTGAGATTTTTCAGTTTATTTCTTTCGTCCCAGGTAATATTTTCTAATCTCGGTTTTTAGAGTGGTGGCTTAAAAAGTTCAAGTTCTCTTGAAACGCATTCTGGATCTCTTCAATCCATAATGGCTGAATAAGGAGGCTAACTTCTAAACTTTTTAGACCCATTCTAACTGACTTGTTTTTGTTTGCTAGCTTGTTGGACTTTGTTATTTTATGAGTAAGTTTAGTTTTATGTAATTTAGAAGTTGTTATGTGTTTTTTGTCTTTATCAGTTTCGATTAAAAAAATTGTGGAAAAAAGTTGAGAATGGCAGAATATGGGGTTTTCTTTAACCCTTGAAACGTATTCTCTCGACATAAATCTGTAGTTTGTTTATTTCATGTTGTTTGAAGTGTCTTGCATCTTGTTTTGTTCTTCCATAATAAAGGTATATAGGCTGGAAACCTTAAGTCTGCGGGCTACTGGTCCTAAGGATTGTTGAAATATACAATCTTGACTCAGGTGTAACAACGCCACGTACCTCTTTTCTTGCATTTTGTGTGTCGATGATAAGTGATAAGTGTCTATTTATATATCATTTTCATATCAATTCGTCCATGTTTCTTTGCTATATTCCTTGGTATTTTTATGTTTTTGTGTGTTTTTGATGTTTGTAGGAGTTTTGGAGCAACTTGCACAAAAATGGAGTAAAACCCTTCATTTTCACCTCTGCCAGTCAACCATCTTCTCGGATTTAATTGTATTGATATACAATGAACCCGATGACATATCATATACCGTTGAAAAGCTCTCGAAGTCTATTTTTTTGAGAAATTTACGGTTACGATTATGTAGTGTAACGAAAAGTTGTGATAAAAAAATGGGTTTATTTTCATAACTTGAAGAGGGGGAAACGACTTGGAGGCTGCAGCTCTGGAATTCTCTCATCTTTTGGAGTTCTTGAAGGAGAAAGAAAGCTTGGAAAGAGAAAGAACTACAAATCTAAAGAGATTTGCAAAGGATTTGCTAAGTTTCTTCCTTTCCCTTTCATTTTCTGGAATGTTTTTGTATTGTATTGTATTAACTACGTTTTTGAACATGTGTAACTGAATCTGAATTGGTTGAGGGTGATTTCAAAGCCACTGATATGGTTTTTGTGAGTTAATTGTGCAAGAAGTTGTTATCCAATTCTCTAATTGAAGTTGCTTGTATTTTCCCATATCTAATGCTTATGATTGCTTGCGGATTGTATTTGGAATGGCCAACTGAATATAATCTGGTTGTTGTCTATTGCTAGAGTAGAAATCTTGATCCGTAATTGTCTTGAATTTCTAATCCTTAGTAGCAAAATTGTGATCAGAGATTGCAATTGGAGAATACAACCTAAGTTAAATAATCCGAGCTGGTGTGTTTATTGCTTAGATCAACCTATCTTTCTTATCGTAATGCATCCATTGAATTAAATTTAGAGAGCTTGTTCTAGGTTGTTTAATGGATAGAGATTAAATAAAGAGCCCGTTTTGTTTAACAACAAAGTAAGGAAAGATTGGGATAACAGAGCTTGTTGTTATCTACGGTTGGTAATTTCAATGGTGTAATTGGATGACAATTCTACAAGTAATTCGCAAATCCATATCTTGTGGTAGAGAAGGATCCCTTAACCAGGTTTCTCTCATTGAGTTTTCACTCCAATTAACTTTCTGTTTTGTTATTCTTTACTTGCATTAATATTTCATCTAATTAATCAATCAAAAAAACCCCCCTCATTTAGTTTATTGTTGCTTTCGAATAACAAATTCAATTAGAATCAATCCTCGTGGGAACGATATCTTACTCATCACTTTATTACTTGTGCGACTAGTATACTTGCTAGTTTCGAACTCATCAAGTTTTTGGAGCCGTTGCCGGGGATTGATTTTCTAATCGATTTGTTATTTTGTTTTCATTGTTTATTCATATTTTCTTTTTTTTTCTTTTCTGATTGTTTGTGTTTAGACAACATGGCAGTAAACTTCTATCAATTCAGTAGCGGATTTGAGGCACAAGTACCATGGAGAGTAAATGAGGTAAGCACTCCGAACATTGAACAACAACTTTATGAGCTAACCTCTCTTGTGGAAAACATGGCTGTAGGAGATATACAAAAATCTTATGAATGTGGGATATATTCTACGATGGAGCATCCAATAGACATGTATCCAACTTTACAAGAAGAATATATGGAACAAGCCAATGCCATGGGTGGATTTCCAGGACAAACAAGGCAATGGTATGATCCTTTCTCTAACAATTACAAAGCTGGATGGGAAGATCACCATAATTTCAGTTACTGGAATCATCAACCAATCACTCCAAATGTGATACCAAATCGGCCACAAGTTTTCAATCAACCTAGAGTGCAGCAACCATTTCAAATGCAACCACCACCAATGCCACATCCAGCACCGCAACCAGCTTCACAAAACTCAGTTATGTCTCTCCAGGACATTGTTAATGCACTTGCCACTAACACAATGCAATTCCAGCAGGAAACTGGGGCAAGTATCCAAAACCTGGCAAATCAAATAGGACAATTGGCCACTAGCATGAGCAAATTCGAGGGCCAAGGCTCAGAAGACTTATCTTGTCAAACGATGATCAATCCAAGAGAGAATTCTTGTGCGATAACTTTGCAAAATGAAGAGCAATTAGATGTTCTGCCAAAGAAATCACAAACTGATGAAGGAGATGACACCACTTCCACCATGAACAAAACACTGACTTCTCAAGTAAATCCTATAACTCCTATTCCTTCATATGTTTCTCCTCCACTTTTTCCTAGTAGATTTGCACAATCGAAGGAGAAACAAGAACAAGGAATCCTGGAAACTTCTCACAAAATCGAGGTAAATATACCACTTGTGGATGCTATTGAGCAAGTACCTCGTTGTACAAAATTTCTCAAGGAGTTATGCACCAACAAGAGAAAGTTGAAGGGAAATGAGAAAGTAAATGTGGGGGAAAATGTTTCAGCTGTATTGCAAAGAAAAATTCCTCCAAAATGCAAAGATCCAGGTACGTTCATCATTCCATGCACCATTGGTAATACCAAGTTTGTAAGAGCTATATTAGATTTAGGAGCATCTATTAATGTCATGCCATATTCTATTTATGCTTCTTTAAATCTTGGAACTTTTGCGAAAACTGGTATTACCATTCAGTTTGCTGATCATTTTAATGCATATCGCAAAAGAGTTGTGGAAGATGTGCTTGTGCAGGTGCATCAATTGGTTTTTCCAGCAGACTTCTATGTCCTTAAAATAGAGGATGAGACATCTCCTAATCCAACCACCGATTCCTTTTAGAGCCCCATTCTCTGAAAACTTGCTAGAATCAGATGATGTTCATTTTTTGCCTTGAACCTAGAGTTTGTGGCAAGGTTTATGTTTTATATTTTTGAGGAAATGAGGTACTCTAATGACTTACATTCTGTTTGTGCAGTTGACGTTATTGATTATTTGCCACAACAATGTTTTGAGTTAACTCGCAAGAATGGAGTGGATGTTGCTATTAGTGAACACATAAGGATATAAAGTTTCAAAGAACTAAGAAAGCTGATACAAGTGTCTAAAGAAGTGGAGGAAGCTGTGACAAGCTTGGATGAGACTATAGCTATCACCACAAATAGGTATGATGTTTCGTACATTGAATTGCCTTTATCTAGTGAAAAACTTCTTCCTTCTGTGATGAAAGCCATACCTTGGAGCTTAAGTCACTTCCAGATCATTTGAATCATGGATTCTTGGGTGAGAATGATACTTTGCGAGTTACAATATAAATGGGCCTTGCACGAATACAAGAAGAGAAACTCATCCGAATACTTACAGATCACAAAATAGCTATTGAGTGGACAATTGTTGACATCCAAGGCCCATCCATATGCATTGACCGTATCTTGTTAGAAGAGGGATCCAAGCCCATTAGAGAAGCACAACGAAAATTGGATCCTCCCATGATAGAACCAACGTCGGGCTGAGGACGTTAAACCAAGCGCTTATTGGGAGGCAACCCAATGTTTTTGAAAAATAACAAAAAAGAAGAAAAGAAAAATAAAATGAGGTAATAATGATCGATTTTTGTGTCTCAAGGAGATTCATTTCGTAGGCCATCAACTTGATCAGGTTTTTATCTCTCATATTGCCAGCTGTACTCATTTGTTTTTATATTTTTTACCTTGTTTTTGACTTTTGTTTTGCTTTGTGTTGTTAGCTCTTTATGTGTCTTTAGTTTCGTGTTTTTGGCTCTTTTCTTTTCCTTTCTTGTGGTTCAAATTTGATTACTCTGTGCTTTGAGCATCATTTTGTGCAGCAGCTTGGTTGGAAACATTCAAACGGGAGTTGAAGCCATTGTCCGAAGGTTTGAAACGTGCATATCTGGGAGAAGAACAAACTCAATCGCATTATGGTAATATCTCTCCTTTTCTTCTCTTCAATGGATGCTGATATCTTTCTATCGAACCTTCGTAAATATTTCCCTTCACTTCCTCAAAATGCTGTGTTTAAATTTATAAAGTACGGATGACTAGACTTTGGGCATTGATGCTCCTAAATGTGCCTGCTGATATCCGATGGCTTATCGAAGCCAAGGTGAGATTGTCCGGTGAGCCGGACATTAATCTCGCAAAATACATGCCTGTCTAGGAAAGAGCTACTACGCCAAGAGGCGAAGAGCGAAAAGGTTACAAGTATGTTATAAATGTGCTAGATGGAATTGTAACCAGACTTGTCGTTCATTAGGTTTGTGTCCAGGAATAGAGAAGATAAACTTTCATTTATTAAGAATGGTTTGAGTAATGAGTCGCTGGATAATGTTTTGTTAACTCTCGAGTCACGTTCTTGTGGACTTGTTCAGCGTGAATTGCTTAATCTATGGACCCAATTTCGTGATGAATTGCAGTGTTATAGTCTAGGGAATCTGACTAAAAATGACCCTGTTTGCCAGTTTATAAGAAAACTGGATGGGAAGCAAATCCCCGACTCATAGAGGCGTTTCAGCCGTTACTGGACGTAAAACCAAAGGAAGATGTGAGCCACAATCACAACTACTTGTATATTTGAATGTGTATTATTGTTGTTTGTTGATTTTGTTTGTTTTAATTTCAAGTTTTCATTTTGACAAACCAGATGACTACCCCATGAGATAAGCACACGTGGAAGACAAGTGTGGAGGTTTTGTCAACCTCCGCCGAAAGTATATCTTTACTTTTCATGCTTCACGTGGGAGACAAGTGTGGCGTTTTTTTTCAAACCCCACCGAAAGTTTATCTCCATTTTTCATGCACACGTGGGCGACAAGTGTGGAGGTTTTGTCAAACCCCACCGAAAGCATATCTATTTTTTCAAATCTCGGGGCGATAAATCTGCATCGAGCAACCCCCACCGAAATTATGTCCCCATGTGTCAAAATTTGAGAGTTTTATGGGTGTATATATACATTCTGCATATTTTCATATGTCATTCCATAACCTGTCTTGCAATTGAAAAGCATAATATCTAACTTGTCTTACACAAGATTAGATCACTTGTAGAAATGGAGAAAACACCAATTCGGCGATTCCGCAATATATGCGTATTTTGCGGATCGCCATTTGGTAAAGATGGAGAGTTTACCACAGCAGCTCTTGATCTTGGTAGGACATTGGCTGTGAGGGGTATTAATTTGATTTATGGATGGGGTAGTCTTGGGTTAATGGGTTGTGTGTCGACAGCTGCATCCCTAGGAGGGAGTAAAGTTCTCGGCATTATCCCTAAACCATTAGCTGTACGAGATATCGTAGGCAATACAATCGGGGAAGAGTTACAGGTCTCTAGCATGCATGAGCGTATTGCACATATGGTTGTTAAGTCCGATGCATTTATAGCTTTGCCTGGTGGTTATGTTACATTAGAGGAGATATTTCAAATCACCTCTTGGGCACAGCTAAACATCCATCGGAACCCCATTGGTTTGTTAAATG
>SNVD02003342.1:0-17373 GCA_013180625.2 Boswellia sacra
AAAGCTCTCGAAGTCTATTTTCTGAGAAATTTAGGGTTTATAAATCCATTCAGTGTACCAAAAGTTGTAATCAAAACAGTGTGAGAAGTATAGAAATGTAATTCCACAAATCACTGTAGCATGTATAATACGGGATACTGTAGCAGGTTACTGTAGCAGAGTAGTTAAACACATTTTAGGGTTTTATTTTGATAACTTGAAGAGGGGAGAACGTGGAGGAGGCTGCATCTTTGGATTTCTCTCATCTCTTGAAGTTCTTGAAGGAGATTGAAGGCTTGGAAAGAGGAAGAACTACAATCTTGAGAGATTTTCATCAAATTTGCTAAGTTTTCCCTTTCCCTTTCATTTTCTGAATGTCTCCATATTGTATTGTATTTGTATTCTATCTGAATATGTGTAACTAAATCTGAATTGGTTGAGGGTGATTTCAAAGCCCATGATATGGTTTTTGTGAATTGATTGTGCAAGGAATTGTTATCTTTGATAAGTGTCTTTATATATCATTTTCATATCAATTCGTCCATGTTTCTTTGCTATTCCTTTAATTTTTAATGTTTTTGGTGTGGTTTTGATGTTTATGAGTTTTGGAGCAACTTGCACAAAAATGGAGTAAAACCCTTCATTTTCACCTCTGCTAGTCAACCATCTTCCTCGGATTTTTAATTGGTATTGTATACAATGAACCCGATGACATATTATATACCGTTGGAAAGCTCTCGAAGTCTATTTTCTGTAGAAATTTACGGTTTATAAATCCATTCAGTGTACCAAAAGTTGTAATCAAAACAGTGTGAGAAGTATAGACATGTAATTCCACAAATCACTATAGCATGTATAATACGGGACACTGTAGCAGGTTACTGTAGCAAGTATTTAAAAACACATTTTAGGGTTTTATTTTCATAACTTGAAGAGGGGAGAACGTGGTGGAGGCTTCAGCTCTGGAATTCTTTCATCTATTGGAGTTCTTGAAGGAGAAAGGAAGCTTGGAAAGAGGAAGAACTACAATCCAAAGAGAATTACATCAAATTTGCTAAGTTTTTCCCTTCCCTTTCATTTTCTGGCATGTCTCCATGTTGTATTGTATTTACCACGTTCTTAAACATGTGTAACTGAATCTGAATTGGTTGAGGGTGATTTCAAAGCCCTTGATATGGATTTTGTGAGTTGATTGTGATAAGAATTGTGTATCCAATGCTCTAATTTGAAGTTGCTTGTATTTTCCCATATCTAATGCTTAGGATGGCTTACTGATTGTATTTGGAATGGCCAACTGAATATAATATGTTGTTGTCTATTTCTAGATTAGAAATCTTGATCCGTAATTGTCATGAATTTCCAATCATTAGTAGCAAAATTGTGATCAGAGATTGCAATTGGAAAATACAACCTAGGTTAAATAATCCGAACCTGTGTGATTATTGCTTAGATCAACCTATCTTCTCATCGTAATGCTTCCATTGAATTAAACTCAGAGAGCTTGTTCTAGGTTGTTTAATGGATAGAGATTAAATAAAGAGCCTGTTTTATTTAACAACAAAGTAAGGAAGATTGGGATAACAGAGCTTGTTGTTATCTACGGTTGATAATTTCAATGGTGTAATTGGATGACAATTCTATGATTAATTAGCAAATCCATATCTTGTGGCAGAGAATGATCCCTTAACCAGCTTTCTCCCATTGATTTTTCATTCAAATTTACTTTCTGTTTTGTTATTCTTTACTTGCGTTCTTATTTCATTTAGTAAATCATTCAACAAAAATCCCCCCTGTTTAGTTTATTGTTGCTGGAAATAACAAATTCAATTAGAATCAATCCTCGTGGGAACGATATCTTACTTATCACTTTATTACTTGTGCGACAGTATACTTGCTAGTTTCGAACGCATCAAGTTTTTGGCGCCGTTGCCGGGGATTGATTTTTTAATCAATTTGTTATTTTGTTTTCATTGTTGACTCATATTTTCTTTGTTTTTCTTTTCTGGTTGTTTGTGTTTAGATAACATGGCAGTAAACTTCTATCAATTCAGTAGCGGATTTGAGCCACAAGTACCATGGAGAGTAAATGAGGTAAGCACTCCGAACATTGAACAACAACTTTCTGAGCTAACCTCTCCTGTGGAAAACATGGCTGTAGGAGATATGCAAAAATCTTATGAATGTGGGATATATTCTACGATGGAGCATCCAATCGACATGTATCCAACTTTACAAGAAAAATATATGGAACAAGCCAATGCCATGGGTGGATTTCCAGGACAAACGAGGCAATGGTATGATCCTTTCTCTAGCACTTACAATGCTGGATGGGAAGATCAACATAATTTCAGTTACTTGAATCATCAACCAATCACTCCAAATGTGATACCAAATCGGCCACAAGGTTTCAATCAACCTAGAGTGCAGCAACCTTTTCAAATGCAACCACCACCAATGCCACATCCAGCACCGCAACCAGCTTCACAAAACTCAGGTATGTCTCTCCAGGACATTGTTCATGCACTTGCCACTAACACAATGCAATTCCAGCAGGAAACTGGGGCAAGTATCCAAAACCTGGCAAATCAAATGGGACAATTGGCTACTAGCATGAGCAAATTTGAGGGCCAATGCTCAAAAAAATTATCTTCTCAGACGATGATCAATCCAAGAGAGAATGCTTATGCGATAACTTTGCGAAGTGGAGAGCAAATTCGAAGTGGAGAGCAAATGGAAACTGGGGCAAGTATCCAAAACCTGGCAAAGAAATCACAAACTGATGAAGGAGATGACACCACTTCCACCATGAACAAAACATCATCTTCTAAGGTAGGCCTTAAAACTCAAATTCCTTCTTATGTTACTCCTCCATCATTTCCTAGCAGATTTGCAAAATCAAAGAAGGAGGAACAAGAACAAGAAATCCTGGAAATTTCTCACAAAATCGAGGTAAATATACCACTTCTGGATGCTATTAAGCAAGTACCTCGTTATGCAAAATTTCTCAAGGAGTTATGCACCAACAAGAGAAAGTTTAAGGGAAATGAGAAAGTAAGTGTGGAGGAAAATGTTTCAGCTGTACTACAAAGAAAAATTCCTCCGAAATGCAATAATCCAGGTACGATCACCATTCCATGCACCATTGGTAAAACCAAATTTGAAAGAGCTATGTTAGATTTAGAAGCATCTATTAATGTCATGCCATATTCTATTTATGCTTCTTCAAATCTTGGACCTTTTGCGAAAACTGGTATTACCATTCAACTTGCTGATCATTTTAATGCATATCCCAAAAGAGTTGTGGAAGATGTGCTTGTGCAGGTGAATCAATTAGTTTTCCTAGCAGACTTCTATGTCCTTAAAATAGAGGATGAGACATCTCCTAATCCAACACCGATTCTTTTAGGGAGACCATTCTCGAAAACTGCTAGAATCAAGATTTATGTTCATGATGGCACTTTCACCATGGAGTTTGATGCCAAAGTGATCCGTTTCAATATTTTCGAGGCAATGAGGTACCCTAGTGACTTGCATTCTGTTTTTGCAGTTGACATTATTGATTCTTTGCCACAACAATGTTTTAAGTTAACTCGCAAGGATGGATTGGAAATGGCTATTAGTGAGCACATAGGGACAGAAAATTACAAAGAACCAAGAAGGTTGATACAAGTGTCCAAAGAAATGGAGGAAGCTATGACATGCTTAGATGAGACTACAGCTATAATCACACATAGGTATGATGTTTTGTACATTCAATTTTCTTTATCTAATGAGAAAATTCTTTATTCTGTGATGACAGCCCCTGCCTTGGAGCTTAAGCTTCTTCCAGATCATTTGAGGCATGGATTCTTGAGTGAGGATGATCCTTTGCCAATTATAATAGAAATGGGCCTTGCACGAATACAAGAAGAGAAACTCGTCCAAATACTTACAGACCACAAAATAGCTATTGGGTGGAGACGATTGCTAACATCCAAGGCCCTCCATATGCATGCACCAATTCTTGTTTGGAAAAAGGATCCAAGCCCACTAGAGAGCACAACAAAAATTTGGACCCTTACCCTGCATGGATGGAACCACGTCGGGCTTAGAGTTAAACCAAGCGCTTATTGGGAGGCAACCCAATGTTTTTGAAAATAAATAAAAAAAAGAAAAGAAAAATAAAATAAGGTAATAATGATCGATTTTTGTGTCTCGAGGAAATTTCTTTTGTAGGCCATCAAATTGATCAGGTTTTATCTCTCTTTGACAGCTGTCTCATTTGTTTTTATTTGTTTTTACTTGTTTTTGACTTTTGTTTGTTATTGTGTTGTTATCTCTTTTATGTGTCTTTAGTTTCGTCTCTACTCTTTTCTTTTCCTTCCTTTGTTTAATTTGATTATTTCGTACTTCGAATTCATTTGTGCAACAGCTTGGGGAAACATTCGAAGGGGAGTTGAAACCATTGCCCAAAGGTTTGAAACGTGTATATCTGGGAGAAGAACAAACTCAATCGCATTATCGGTAATATCTCTCCTTTTCTTCTCTTCAATGGATGCTGATATCTTTCTATCGAACCTTCGTAAATATTTCCCTTCACTTCATCAAAATGCTGTGTTTAAAATTTATAAAGTACGGATGACTAGACTTTGGGCATTGATGCTCCTAAAAATGCCTGCTGATATCCGATGGCTTATCGAAGCCAAGGTGAGATTGTCCGGTGAGGCGGACATTAATCTCGCAAAATACATGCCTGGTCTAGGAAAAAGCTACTACGCCAAGAGGCGAAGAGCGAAAAGGTTACAAGTATGTTATAAATGTGCTAGATGGAATTGTAACCAGACTTGTCGTTCATTATGTTTTGTGTCTAGGAACAGAGAAGATAAACTTTCGTTTATTAAGAATGGTTTGAGTAATGAGTCGCTGGATAATGTTTTATAACTCTTGAGTCACATTCTTGTGGACTTGTTCAGCGTGAATTGCTTAATCTATGGACACAATTTCGTGATGAATTGCAGCATCATAGTCTAGGGAATCTGACTAAAAACGACCCTGTTTGCCAGTTTATAAGAAAACTGGATGGGAAGCAAATCCCCGACTCATATAAGGCGTTTCAGCCGTTACTGGACGTAAAACCAGAGGAAGATGTGAGCCACAATCACAACTACTTGTATATTTAAATGTGTGTTGTTGTTATCGAATTTTATTTTCTTCTTGTTTCGTTTGATCTGATTATCAATGTTGTCTTTGTGTTTTTGTTGTTTGTTGATTTTGTTTGTTTCAAATTTTAATTTTCTTTTTGACAAACCATATGACTACCCCATGTCATAAGCACACGTGGAGACAAGTGCAGAGGTTTCGTCAACCTCCGCCGAAAGTATATCTCCATTTTTCATGCACATGTGAGAGACAAGTGTGGAGGTTTTGTAAACCTCCGCCGAAAGTAATCTCTACTTTTCATGCTTCCACGTGGGATACAGAGTGTGTAGGGTTTTGTCAAACCCCACCGAAAGCGAATATCTCATTTTTGGTCAAATCTTGGGGCGATAAATCTGCATCGAGCAACTCCCACCGAAATTATGTCCCCATGTGTCAAATTTGAGAGTTTAACGTGTGTATATATCCATGCTGCATATTTTGAAATGTCATTTCATAACCTGTCTTGCACTTGAATCGCATAATACCTAACGTGCATCATTGTCTTACACAAGTTTAGAGCACTTGTAGAATGGAGAAAACACCAATTCGGCGATTCCAAAATATATGCGTATTTTGTGGATCGCAATTTGGTAAAGATGGAGAGTTTACAACAGCAGCCTCTTGATCTTGGTAGGACATTAGCTGCGAGGGTTATTAATTTGATTTATGGAGGGGGTAGTCTTGGGTTAATGGGGTGTGTGTCAACAGCTGCATCCCTAGGAGGGAGCAAAGTTCTCGGCATTATCCCTAAACCATAGCTGTGCGAGATATTCGTAGGCAACACATCGGGGAAGAGTTACAAATGTCTCTAGCATGCATGAGCGTATTGGACACATAGGATTGTTAAGTCCGATGCATTTATAGCTTTACCCGGTGGTTATGGCACATTAGAGGAGATATTTCAATTCACCTCTTGGGCACAGCTAAACATCCATAAAAAACCCATTGGTTTGTTATGTCAATAATTTTTTTTGATGGTTTGTTGTCTTTTCTTGATCAAGCTGTAGAAAAAAATTTTATCTCACCATCAGCGAGGCAAATCCTTGTTACAGCTTCAACGGCAGGGGAGTTAATTGACTAACTACTAGAATTCGTCTATTCGCCTGATCCAACAACAGCTCGGATTGATTGGTTTGGAGAAGGCAATAAGAGGCGTAAACTGGATTTAACACTCCATCTGTAATCTCTATTTGCTGTTTTGCTTCGTTTTTGTTTGCTTTCTTTTTATTGTGTTTATTTGAAGTTTTTCATGTCATTTCTTTTGAGCTTTTTCAGGTTATTTCTTTCGTCCCAGGTAATATTTTCTAATCTCGGTTTTTAGAGTGGTGGCTTAAAAAGTTCAAGTTCTCTTGAAAAGCATTCTGGATCTCTTCAATCCATAATGGCTGAATAAGGAGGCTAACTTCTAAACTTTGTATACCCATTCTAACTAACTTGTTTTTGTTTGCTGACTTGTTGAACTTTGTTATTTTATGAGTGAGTTTAGTTTTGCGTAATTTAGAGTTGTTATTTGTTTTTTTATCTTTATCAGTTTTGATTCAAAAAAAAAAACAATTGTGGAAAAACCTGAGAATGGCAGAATATGGGGTTTTCTTAACTCTTGAAACGCATTCTCTCTCAATAATTCTGTAGTTTGTTTATTTCATGTTGTTTGAAGTGTCTTGTTTCTTGTTTTGTTCTTTCATAATAAAGGTATATAGGCTGGAAACCTTAAGTTTGCGGGCTACTGGTCCTAAGGATTGTTGAAATATACAATCTTGACTCAGGTGTAACAACGCCACGTACCTCTTTTCTTGCATTTTGTGGGTCGATGATAAGATAATGATTGAATTAAGAATACCTCTTGGAAAATGATAAATGATGCATGGATCTGTGTGCTTGAAATCTTTATTGGTTTTCGCTTTGCTTTTGATTCCTTGCGCAACATTGAGCACTGAGCTATTATCACTGAGTTATTTGTTCACTTATAGAAAGTTTATGTAATTTAAATTTTTCTTCAGATTTCAATGAATTCTAGAACTTGTTTGATGGTCACTCAAGGCGAAATCCTAGGCTGTGCAACATTGGGGAAATGATTTAGGCCATCTTTGGACCGTTTGAGCCTTGATAGCCAACCTTGACTGAAATTGATCCCTAGTTACCCCTTTGAGCCTCTGTAAGCCTTTTTTTTTTTGTTAACTCACTAAAAGATTACCTAATCTCAAATGAATTTGTTCCAAACAGTTTATCCCTTACCTATGAGCATGTAGATCATTCACAATTAAATTTTGAGCTATGTTCTGGTTTTGGGAAGTTAGAGGAGGTTGGGATGTGTCATGAGCAATACAAGTGAGTTCTATTGTGTTTAAAAAGAAAAAGAAAAACAGAAAAAAAACCAATCTGTACTTATCGTCCACGTACTTACACATTGAGGACAATGTGTTGTTTAAGTGTGGGGGAGGGGAAGTGTAATAAAAAAAAAAAAGAAAAAAAAGAGAACAAAAGAAGAAGAATAAGAGATTTATACCCTTAAGTGTTCTTAAAAAAATGAAACAACAAAGTGTGGGGGTGTAGTTTTCTTTTGTTTTCTGCAAAAAAAAAAAAAGATTGATTGTTCTAAATAAGTTTGGGGGAGTAACCTGGTGAATTGAAATGAAGTTTTGTTATAGGCTTGAGCTCTACATAGTCTTGAATGATTTATGTGTTTGTGGGTGATTTGAGCCAATTATTATCCTTTATCATACCTTCACCCAAGCCAAACGTTACAAGCTTAATAAAGTCCTACTTGATCCTTGGTGTTGTGCATGTCTACAATAGTGGAGAGTGACTTGAAAAGCAGGCCTATGGAGTTCATTTATACACACATCTTCAATATTAAATATGATTCAATTTTATGCATAAACTCATCCGGGTTACAAGTGATTAGGTGAGAATGGCTCTACACACACACACGCTTGAGGAATTGAAATGAAGCGAAACTAATCTTTTAGATAAAATTCTTGATCAAGTGCATTATTTTGAAGTTTTCCTTGGGTTATAATTAAGTACAATCTTTGAGGCCTATTTGCAAGATGAAGCATTTGTGTGTTTTAATTTTTTGTTGATTCTGTTTCGTTTAGTTTTATTTCAAATTGTCGTAGTTGCTCGAGGACTAGCAAAGTCTAAGTGTGGGGGAATTTGATAAGTGTCTATTTATATATCATTTTCATATCAATTCGTCCATGTTTCTTTGCTATATTCCTTGGTATTTTTATGTTTTTTTGTGTGTTTTGATGTTTGTAGGAGTTTTGGAGCAACTTGCACAAAAATGGAGTAAAACCCTTCATTTTCACCTCTGCTAGTCAACCATCTTCTCGGATTTAATTGTCTTGATATACAATGAATTCGATGACATGTTATATACCTGTCTCTTATACACATCTAGATGTGTATAAGAGACAGATTTACGGTTTATGAATCCATTCAGTGTACCGAAAGTTGTAATCAAAACAGTGTGAGAAGTGTAGAAATGTAATTCCACACATCACTGTAGCATGTATAATACGGACACTGTAGCACGTTACTGTAGCAGAGTATTTAAACACATTTTAGGGTTTTATTTTCATAACTTGAAGAGGGGAGAACTTGGAGGAGGCTGCATCTTTGGATTTCTCTCATCTCTTGGAGTTCTTGAAGGAGAAAGAAGGCTTGGAAAGAGGAAGAACTACAATCTTAAGATATTTTCATCAAATTTGCTAAGTTTTCCCTTTCCCTTTCATTTTCTGGAATGTCTCCATATTGTATTGTATTTTTATTGTGTCTGAATATGTGTAACTAAATCTGAATTGGTTGAGGGTGATTTCAAAGCCCTTGATATGGTTTTTGTGAGTTGATTGTGCAAGATATTGTTATCCAATTCTCTAGTTGAAGTTGCTTGTATTCTCCCATATTTAATGCTTATGATTGCTTGCTGATTGTATTTGAGTGGCCAACTGAATATAATCTGGTTGTGATTTATTGCTAGACTAGAAATCTTGATCCGTAATTGTCTTGAATTTCTAATCATTCGTAGCAAAATTGTGATCAGAGATTGCAATTGGAGAATATAACCTAAGTTAAATAATCCGAGCTTGTGTGTTTATTACTTAGATCAACCTGTCTTTCTTTTCATGATGCATCCATTGAATTAAATTTAGAGAGCTTGTTCTAGGTTGTTTAATGGATAGAGATTAAATAAAGAGCCTGTTTTATTAAACAACAAAGTAAGGAAAGATTGGGATAACAGAGCTTGTTGTTATCTACGGTTGATAACTTCAATGCTGTAATTGGATTACAATTCTATGTTAATTCACAAATTCATATCTTGTGGCAGAGAATGAACTCTTAACCAAGTGCCTCTCATTGATTTTTCACTCTATTTTACTTTGTGTTGTGTTATTGTGCATTTACATTAATATTTCATTTAATTAATCCATCAACAAACCCCCCCCCCATTTATTCTGTTGTTGCTTTTGAATAACAAATTCAATTAGAATCAATCCTCGTGGGAACGATATCTACTTATCACTTTATTACTTGTGCGACTAGTATCCTTGCTATTTCGAACAGCATCATTTTTTCCCCTCTTCAGTTATGAAATAAAACACTAACATGTGTTTATATACTCTGCTACAATAACTTGCTACAGTGTCCCCGTATTTAATAACATGCTACAGTGATATGTGGAATTACAAATATACACTTCTCATACCATTTTTATCATAACTTTTGGTACACTACATAAATTCGTGAATCGTAAATTTCTCCAGAAAATAGACTTCGAGAGCTTTTCAATGGTATATAGCATGTTATCCGGTTTATTGTATATCGATACAATCAACTCCGAGAAATTGGCTGATTAGCAGAGGTGAAAATGAAGGGTTTTACTCCATTTTTGTGCAAGTTGCTCCAAAACTCCTACAACCATCAAAACACACAAAAACATAAAAATACCACGGAATATAGCAAAGAAACATGGACGAATTGATATAAAAGTAATACATAAATAGACACCTATCAAATTCCGCCACACTTAGACTTTGCTAGTCCTCGAGCAACTAAAATGATACGAAACAAAACTAAACCGAAACAGAATCAAAGAAAAATTAAAATACACACAAATGCTTCAACTTGCAAATAGGCCTCAAAGATTGTACTTAATTATAACCCAAGGAAAACTTCAAAATAATGCACTTGATCAAGAATTTCATCTCAAGGATTAGTTTCGCTTCACTTCAATTCCTCGAGTGTGTGTGTGTAGAGCCATTCTCACCTAATCACTTGTAACCCGGATGAGTTTATGCCTAAAAATGAATCATATTTAATATTGAAGATGTGTGTATAAATGAACTCCATAGGCCTGCTTTTCAAGTCACTCTCCACTAATGTAGACATGCACAACACCAAGGATCAAGTAGGACTTTATTAAGCTTGTAACGTTTGGCTTGGTGAAGGTATGATAAAGGATAATAATTTGGCTCAAATCACCCACAAACACATAAATCATTCAAGACTATTTAGAGCTCAAGCCTATAACAAAACTTCATTTCAATTCACCATGTTACTCCCCCAAACTTATTTAGAACACTCAATCTTTTTTTTTTTTTTGCATAAAACAAAAGAAAACTACACCCCCACACTTTGTTGTTTCATTCTTTTTAAGAACACTTACGGGTATAGATCTCTTATTCTTCTTCTTTTGTTCTTTTTTTTCTTTTTTTTTCTTCTTTTTTTCTTTTTTTTTCTTTTTTTTTTTACACTTCCCCTCCCCCACACTTAAACAACACATTGTCCTCAATGTGTAAGTACGTGGACGATAAGTACAGATTGGTTTTTTTTTCCTGTTTTTCTTTTTTTTTTTTTAAACACAATAGAACTCACTTGTATTGCTCATGACACATCCCAACCTCATCTAACTTCCCAAAACCAGAACATAGCTCAAAATTTAATTGTGAACGATCTATATGCTCATAGGTAAGGGATAAACTGTTTGGAACAAATTCATTTGAGGTTAGGAAATCTTTTAGTGAGTAAACAAAGAAAAAGGCTTACAGAGGCTCAAAGGGGTAACTAGGGATCAATTTCAGTCAAGGTTGGCTATTAGGCTCAAACGGTCCAAAGATGGCCTAAATCATTTCCCCAATGTTGCACAGTCTAGGATTTCGCCTCGAGTGACCATCAAACAAGTTCTAGAATTCATTGAATCTGAAGAAACATTTAAATTACATAAACTTTCTCTAAGTGAACAAATAACTCAGTGATAATAGCTCAGTGCTCAATGTTGCGCAAGGAATCAAAAGCAAAGCGAAAACCAATCAACCTTTCAAGCACACAGATCCATGCATCATTTATCATTTTCCAAGAGTTATTCTTAATTCAATCATTGCCTTATCATTGGCCCATAAAATGCAAGAGAAGAGGTAAGTGGCATTGTTACACCTGAGTCAAGATTGTATATTTCAACAATCCTTAGGACCAGTATCCCGCAGACTTAAGGTTTACAGCCTATATACCTTTATTATGAAAGAACAAAACAAGAAACAAGACACTTCAAACAACATGAAATAAACAAACTACAGATTTATTGAAAGAGAATGCGTTTCAAGAGTTAAGAAAACCCCATATTCTGCCATTCTCAGGTTTTTCCACAATGTTTTTTTTTTCGAATCGAAACTGGTAAAAACAAAAACACACAACTCCAAATTACATAACACTAAACTTACTCAGAAAATAATAAAGTCCAACAAATCAGCAAACACAAACAAGTCAGTTAGAATGGGTTTAAAAAGTTTAGAAGTTAGCCTCCTTATTCAGCCATTATGGATTAAAGAAATCCAGAATGCGTTTCAAGAGAACTTGAACTTTTTAAGCCACCACTCTAAAGCCAAGATTAGAAAATATTACCTGGGGAGAGGAACAACCTGAAAAAACAACTCACCTCAATAACACATAAAGAGAAAGCAAACGAAAATGAAGCAAACCAGCAGATAGAGATTACAGATGGAGCGTTAAATCCAGTTTACGCCTCTTATTGCTTCTCCAAACCAATCTATCCGAGCTATTGTTGGATCAGGTGAATAGACGAATGCTTGTAATTTGTCAATTAACTCCCCTGCAGTTGAAGCTGTAACCAGGATTTGCCTCGCTGACTGTGAGATGAAGTTTTTTTCTACTGCTTGATCAAGAAAAGACAACAAACCATCAAAAAATTATTGACATTTAACAAACCAATGGGTTTCCGATGGATGTTTAGCTGTGCCCAAGAGGTGATTTGAAATATCTCCTCTAATGTCCCATAACCACCGGGCAAAGCTATAAATGCATCAGATTTAATGATCATATGTGCAATACGCTCATGCATACTAGAAACCTGTAACTCTTCCCCCATGGTGTTGCCTACGATATCTCGAACAGCTAATGGTTTAGGGATAATGCCGAGAACTTTGCTTCCTCCTAAGGATGCAGCTGTCGACACACACCCCATTAACCCAAGACGACCCCCTCCGTAAATCAAATGAATACCCCTCGCAGCTAATGTCCTACCAAGATCAAGAGCTGCTGTTGTAAACTCTCCATCTTTACAAATTGCGATCCACAAAATACGCATATATTTTGGAATCGCCGAATTGGTGTTTTCTCCATTTCTAAAAGTGCTCTAAACTTGTGCAAGACAATGATGTACGTTAGGTATTATGCGATTCAAGTGCAAGACAGGTTATAAAATGACATTTCAAAATATGCAGCATGGATATAGACACACGTAAAACTCTCAAATTTGACACGTGGGGACATAATTTCGGTGGGAGTTGCTCGATGCAGATTTATCGCCCCAAGATTTGAAAAAATGAGATATGCTTTCGGCGAGGTTTGACAAAACCTACACACTTGTCTCCCACTTGTGCATGAAAAATGGAGATAAACTTTCGGTGGGGTTTGAAAAAAACCGCCACACTTGTCTCCCACGTGAAGCATGACAATTAGAGATATACTTTCGGTGGAGTTTGACAAAACCGCCACACTTGTCTCCCACGTGAAGCATGAAAAGTAAAGATATACTTTCGGCGGAGGTTGACAAAACCTCCACAATTGTCTTCCACGTGTGCTTATATCATGGGGTAGTCATCTGGTTTGTCAAAAAGAAAACTTGAAATTAAAACGAACAAAATCAACAAACAACAACAACACAAAAACAACATTGATAATTAGATCAAACGAAACAAGAAAAAAAATTCTACAACAACAACACACATTCAAATATACAAGTAGTTGTGATTGTGGCTCACATCTTCCTCTGGTTTTACGTCCAGTAACGGCTGGAACGCCTTCTATGAGTCGGGGATTTGCTTCCCATCCAGTTTTCTTATAAACTGGCAAACAGGGTCGTTTTTAGTCAGATTCCCTAGCCTATAACACTGCAATTCATCACGAAATTGTGTCCATAGATTAAGCAATTCACGCTGAACAAGTCCACAAGAATGTGACTCAAGAGTTAATAAAACATTATCCAGCGACTTATTACTCAGACCATTCTTAATAAATGATAGTTTATCTTCTCTATTTCTGGACACAAAACCTAATGAACGACAAGTCAGGTTACAATTCCATCTAGCACATTTATAACACACTTGTAACCTCTTTACTCTTCGCCTCTTGGCGTAGTAGCTCTTTCCTAGACCAGGCATGTATTTTGCGAGATTAATGTCCGGCTCACCGGACAATCTCACCTTGGCTTCGATAAGCCATCGGATATCAGCAGGCACATTTAGGAGCATCAATGCCCAAAGTCTAGTCATCCGTATTTTATAAATTTTAAACACAGCATTTTGAGGAAGTGAAGGGAAATATTTACGAAGGTTCGATAGAAAGATATCAGCATCCATTGAAGAGAAGAAAAGGAGAGATATTACCGATAATGCGATTGAGTTTTTCTTCTCCCAGATATGCACGTTTCAAACCTTCGAACAATGGCTTCAACTCCCGTTTGAATGTTTCCTCAAGCTGTTGCACAACTGAACTCGAAGCACTGAATAATCAAATTAAACACAAGAAAAGAAAAGAAAAGAAAAGAAAATAGAGACACATAAAAGAAATAAAAACACAAGAGCAAATGAAAGTCAAAAACAAACAACAAAGCAAATGAGACAAATGGCAAAGAGAGATAAAACCTGATCATTTATAATAGCCCATGAGAGGAATCTCCTCGAAACACAAAAATTGATCAATACTACCTTCTTTTCTTTGTCTCTTTTTATTTATATTTCAAAAACATTGGGTTGCCTCCCAATAAGCGCTTGGTTTAACGTCCTCAGCCTGACGTTACTTGCCATCACCCATCAAGATAAGCTGGCTCGTAGAGGGTACCTCCTCGATGTCCTGCATCACTGAATTCTCATAGTAAGGCTTCAACATGTGCCCATTCCTCACCTTGGAACACTTTGTCCCGTTTTTAAAGCTCTTTATTCACTGCACCATGAGCGAAACATTAGTATACAAAAGGTCCAACCCATCGAGATCGTAACTTACCTGGAAATACTTGGGCGAGAATGAAATAAAAGAACTTTCTGTCCCACTTCAAAATTTTTCCTGGAGATCATTTTATCATGAAATGCCTTAGTTCTCTCCTTGTAATTCTGGAATTCTCATAGGCATCATTTCTAAGTTCTTCCAATTCTTGCAGTTGAAGCTTCCTTTGTTCTCCAGCAGCATCCATCTCCATGTTACAAAGATTTACTGCCCACCATGCTTTATGTTCGAGCTCCACTGGAAGGTGGCATGGCTTACCATAGACTAACCTATACGGAGACATACCAATAGGTGTATTGTAAGCAGTTCGGTATGCCCAAAGTGCATCATTCAATCGTAGGCTCCAATCTTTTCGGTTCGGATTCACTGTCTTCTCGAGAATGGATTTGACTTCTCTATTTGAAACTTCAACTTGACCACTAGTTTGTGGATGATATGCAGTAGACACCTTGTGAGTGATGTTGTATGTCTTGAGCAAGGCTTCAAATGATCGGTTGCAGAAGTGTGTCCCTCTATCGCTAATCATGGCTCTTGGTGTTTCAAATCTCGCAAAAATGTTAGATTTCACAAAATCTACAACAACTTTAGAATCATTAGTTCTCGTAGCTCTTGCTTCCACCCATGTAGAAACATAATCCACAGCAAGTATAATGTAAACATTACCAAAAGATGAAGGAAAAGGACCCCTGAAATCAATACCCCACACATCAAAAATCTCGACAATAAGTATAGGGGTTTGTGGCATTTGATTTTTGGCACTTAAATTACCTGTCCTTTGACAACGATCACAATCTTTGCAAAATAGATATGCATCTTTGAACAATGATGGCCAGTAGAATCCACAATCAAGAACTTTCAGGGTTGTTCTTTTTGGTCCAAAGTGACCGCCACATGCATAAGAATGACAGAAGGTCAAAATTGAATTAAATTCAGATTCAGAAACACACCTTCTTATCACTTGATCAGAACATTGCTTCCATAAGTATGGATCATCCCATATGTAATATTTGGCAATGTTTTTGATCTTGTCTCTTTGAGCTCGAGTCAAGTCATGTGGTAGCTTCTTGGTACCTAAGTAATTAACAATATCTGCATACCAAGGGGCTGCTACATGTAGAGACAGCAATTGTTCATCCGGAAAACTTTCTTGTAATGGCAGTACATCCTCGTCATTGACAATGCGACTGAGATGGTCTGCAACTAAGTTTTCACTTCCCTTCTTATCTTTGATCTCCAAGTCAAATTCCTGTAAAAGGAGTATCCACCTGATAAGCCTTGGTTTTGCATCTTTCTTTGTGAGCATGTACCTCAAAGCTGCATGATCAGAATAAACGGTTACTTTAGTACCAATCAAATAAGATCGAAACTTTTCTAAAACAAAAATAACCGCTAACAGCTCTTTCTCAGTGGTAGAATAATGAAGTTGAGCATCATTTAAAGTCCGAGATGCGTAATAAATGGCATGTGGAACTCTGCCAATTCTTTGACCCAAAACGGCACCAACAGCATAATCACTCGCATCACACATGATCTCGAATGGATGATTCCAATTTGGAGATTGGATTATTGGAGCTGAAGTCAAGAGTTCCTTCAGTTTCTCGAATGCCTCTTTGCATTTCTCATCAAATTCAAAGGCCACATCATTCTGTAATAATCTGCATAGCGGAAATGCTATCTTCGAGAAATCTTTGATGAATCGACGATAGAAACCTGCATGACCAAGAAACGAACGAATATCCCGCACACTTGTGGGAAGGGGTAAGGAACATATAAGATCTATCTTGGATTTATCAACTTCTATACCTTTAGCAGAAATAACATGTCCCAAAACTATACCCTGATCTACCATAAAATGACATTTTTCCCAATTTAGAACAAGGTTAGTTTTCATACATCTTTGAAGTATAAGTGTAAGGTTATCAACGCATTTATCAAAAGAACACCAAAAACCTAAATCATCCATAATACCTCATGATGTTCTCAACATAAATCAGAGAAATACTTTACCATACACCTTTGGAATGGCAGGGGCTTGCAAAGACCGAACTGCATGCGTCCGATACGCAAATGTACCAAATGGGCCATGTAAATGTATTTCTCTTTGATCTTCAGGGGCAATGACAATCTGATTATATCCTGAATACCTCAGAAAACATAATGAGATGAACGGCTAATCTCTTCAATCCTTTGATCAATGATGGCAAAGGAAAGTGATCCTTGCGGTTTGCAGAATTGATTCATTCGATAATCAATACAACTCGCCACCGGTTTGGGATCCCGAGTGGGAACTAGCTCATTATTGTCATTTTTAACCACCGTAACACTAGATTTCTTTGGAACAACTTGGACTGGACTCACCCACTTGCTATCCGAAATTGGATAAATTACACCCACATCTAACAATTTCAGGATTTCTTTCTTGACAACTTCAATCATTGGAGGATTCAACCTCCGCTGTGCTTCTCGAGTGGGCTTGGATCCTTCTTCTAATAAGATACGGTGCATGCATATGGCTGGGCTAATACCTTTGATTTCAGCAATTGTCCACCCAATGGCTGTTTTGTGATCTCGAAGCACTCGAATGAGTTTCTCTTCTTGTAATGGTGTAAGGACCTTGGCTATTATGACTGGCAAAGTATCCTTCTCACCCAAGAATACATACTTCAAATGTTCTGGAAGAGGCTTAAGCTCCAGGTA
>SNVD02003345.1:0-177272 GCA_013180625.2 Boswellia sacra
AAATGAAACATACAAGAACTTGGTCAACATAATCAAGCTGATCAGGATGTACACGGAGCGTAAACGTAAGAAGAGAGACGTACAAAGTTATAGCTCCAAGAATGGGCATGTCAACCTGTGCTTCTATCACCTGCCATTCAAATTTGCCATTTAACTTAAAAGGAAACAACTCCATGCTCCAAATTGGGCATTTATGCCTCTCACTCCCCATCCAAAAGAAAGAAGAAAGAAGATCAGCTTCTTAATATAATAACCTTAAAAATAACAAAAAGGACACTGCAAGGCATTTTAACATGTACTAGCAGGCACCAGAGCAGAACAAGGCTAAAAAATTCAGACTTAATTTTACTACAAACTAACAGTCTATGTCTCTGAGTGATTATTGATTTTGGATATTATCGAATTGCCACCACATCTTTGCCTTCCAAAAGAGAGAGAGAGAGAGAGAGAGAGAGAGAGAGAGAGAGAATGCTCAATTAAAGAAAAACAAATATAGTAAAATATTAGATTTCTTACCTTGTTGACAGGATCTATGCAAATATGACGAGTATTCTCATCTTCATAGGCTCAATTAAAGAAAAACTTTGGTTCCCAGACAAAGATAGCAAACGAATCTGCAATTCCACCTATGTTGATATCCACCTCATATAAAGCCCCTTCACCTGTTAAAAACCATGCAGGACAAGTTGACAGAAGTTTACTAAACATATTAAGTCAGAAAACAAAGCCACCAAAATAATTAGCCATACCTGAAAATCAGGAAAGTGGAACTGTATTAACAGCAGTATGAAGGACATCGAAGGTATCAAATTAATTGCAATGGCTTTCAAAAGTGGAGAACTGGAAAAATTTAAATGAAATCCTAAAAAAGACAAACCAGATGGAAGTGCATGTTTCTTTCTGTCTTAATTTATTGAGCACATCAGTTACATCAAATCCAGCATTGTCAGAAAGTTACCGGGGTATAACCAAGAGTAAAAATATCCCACATTAATTATCCTATATTATCCTATCAAATTACTTTCCTGTTATGATGAAAGCAGAAAAACATCAATCTCACAAGAGCACAATAAGGTCTTATTCTGAATATTTTATGCATGCCTTAGCATGTTGACCCAGGTATGGCAACCCAAGAGGGGGGTGAATTGGGTTTTTATTTATAAAAACGGATTTAAAAAACTTTTCTGAAAGATCAAAATTATTCAAATCTTTCTTTAAGAACAAAGGTGAAGAAGATGAAAATAGAATGCAATCAAGAGAATAGCAATAAAGAACAATCACAAGTGCAAGTAAATGTAAAGAGTATAAGGATAGAGAGAGTGCAAACTCGATGTACGTGGTTCGGCAAACCTTGCCTACGTCCACGGGCTCCTAGCTCCACGAGCTAAGCTTTCCACTAAGTTGTAGAATCTTTACAACTTGCTTGATGAACAACCTCACCAAGACTTTTTCTTCCAACTCTTGATAACACAACACCAAGAGTTCTTCTTGATGAACAACCTCACCAAGGCAACTTCCTTCAACCCTTGATAACACCACACCAAGAGTTCTTCTTGATGAACAACCTCCCCAAGGCAACTTCCTTCAACCCTTGATAACACCACACCAAGAGTTCTTCTTGATGAACAACCTCACCAAGGCAACTTCCTTCAACCCTTGAAAACACCACACCAAGAGTTCTTCTTGATGAACAACCTCACCAAGGCAACTTCCTTCAACCCTTGATAACACCACACCAAGAGTTCTTCTTGAACTCTTGATAACACCACACCAAGAGTTCTTCTTGATGAACAACCTCACCAAGGAAAGAGTTCTCTCAAGGATATCTTTTATCCTTTACAGAAGATCTCACTCTCACACAATATAAGAACAAAGAAAAGTTTTTACAACAAAAGTACAACTCTCTTCAACTCTCTTCAAAGAGTAGATAAAGAATATAAAAGCTCTTTAGACTTGATATTTCTCTTGTTTTTTGCTTGATAGAACTTCTTTTTGAATGCATGGGAGAAGGCTCCTTTTATAGGCAAATGAGATGAACTTAATCAAGTGAAGACACCATCTCCAAATTTTCTGCCCACCATAAAAACCGTAATCTTGTCTGCCATTTTTGTCAATGTTTCGTTTGAAATTTGAAAATCTGCAAAACATAAAAGATCTGTACATTTGATAAGCTTTCCAACTCATCAAGAATCAAGTCATTTGGATATCTGTAGCTCAAGATATGGCCAAAAACACCATTCGGTGCTCATGTGACTTGATTTTTCTCTTGTGTCAGTCCACCGAATTGAATGATAATTCTGTCAGCCTTCCGTTTGAAATTTGAATTTCTTCAAAACATAAAAGATCTGCATATTTGAATAAGCTTTCCAAAACATTAAGAATCAAAGCATTTGGATATCTCTATCTTAAGATATGGCCAAAACACCATTCGGTGCTCATGTGAGTTGATTTTTCTTCTCTGTGTCAGTCCACCGAATTGCATGTCAATTATGTCAGCCTTCCATTTGAAATTTGAATTTTTCAAGAACATATGAAATGTTCTTCATTAAGTCATCTTTCCAATGCCACAAGAATCAAGTCATTTTGATTTTTCTAGCTCAAGATATGTCCAAAGGAGTATTCAGTGCTCATGTCAGCTGCTTCCATTTGTCTTTCAACTTGCATGATGATTTGGACAACCTTGCACTTGAAATTTGAATTTCATTAAAACATATGAAATGGTATAAATTGAGTAAGCTTTCCAAAGGCTCAAGAATCACGTCATTTGGATATTTGTAGAGATATATATGACCAATTGATTGAACATTGCTCATGTGTCACATTCCTTGAGTCAATCCTTGTTCTTAAACTTTGGTGCCTTTAACATGTAGTCTTCTCCTTAGCTTCAACACTTCATTTTAATAAGCCTCTTCTGATTTTAAAATTATTTCAATGATCTTACTCTTGCACATAAATAAACATGTTAGTAAATCTCAATTAATCAATGTGTATTGTTATCATCAAAATTATCATGTAGCCTTAGGGCTAACATAGCATTCATATTTCCCAAGGCAAAAATTCTTATCATACTACCCACGTCTAGAAGATGCTTTGAACCTTGTAGAACGTGTATCTCCTGTTCTAAAAGAATATAAAAACAATCTTAGATAGACATTAAGGAAATACCCATCACCCAAAACAATCAAATTGGTGAACCTCATTAGAAATCTAAGTATCTAACATTTCCTAAAAACATAAATTTATTAAAATTTTTCCAAGTGGAAAGAATCTATCCGATGAATACCCATACATATATTCAATCAGGGCTCAAACCATCAAAGCTGAACAATTTAACATAGACGATATACATCATTCCAGATATCATCCACACCTCCATCTCAACACCTGCAATGAAAGGAGATTCATATTGAAATAGAGTAGTTAAATGCTTTAAAATGGAATTGTGAAGCACAATAATATGATGGTATAAACATCATTCTAGATGTCCTCTAGACCTTCATCTCAACATATGCAGTTAAAAAAGCTATCCATACAGCAGTCAAATCCTTCAAAACAGAACTATAAACCACAATAATGACCTCCTTAACCTTGATTGATAAATCTTAATGATCACGCTTCTGTTATTCAGGAATTCAACATCAACACATTTCAAAGGAAAGAATACAATGAAGGACTTAGCAAGTGCAGGAGCTTGTACTTTCTGTGGAGCTTTGTAGATTCCCATT
The DNA here is from genome assembly GCA_013180625.2 of Boswellia sacra. Classification (NCBI taxonomy): domain Eukaryota; kingdom Viridiplantae; phylum Streptophyta; class Magnoliopsida; order Sapindales; family Burseraceae; genus Boswellia; species Boswellia sacra. The sequence goes on from SNVD02003345.1 coordinate 3,726, forward strand.
AGAGAGGGCATTGCACTGAACCAATGGATCTGACTATTGAATATATAGGACCCCAAAATGCTAGACACTTAATACCAAAAGAGAAGCAAACTAAGCCTACTGTCTTGGTGGAGGGTATTCTCGAGGTTGTAAGGATTTTATTTAAATATCTGTCATGCTAAACAAATTTGATTAATCTCATTCCCAATATTTATTCAACATAACTGTAGCAAATTAATTTCATTTCACAATTCAGTAAATAAGAAAACAATGCAGATCAATAAAAAATTCTAAACACTGCAACAATGGTGCTTCCACCTATCAAGTTTGACTACAAACGTACAAACTATTTTTCAAGGGCGGTCAACAAAATCATTCCATAAAAAGCCAAACACAAAAGCCCAATATCACCAACCTCAAGAGCTTTTGCATAAGAGTTGATAAAAAGTTGAGACTTCCCAGCAATGGTGCATGCATGCTATCTCAAGTATCGGCTTATCTCCATCTGCCACCAAAAACAACAATCTATATCAACAAGGCCAACATACCATCAAAAGATCCACCATACATTAATCAACAGATACGATAGATCCATACATCTATAACACCACCACCAGCAACTACTGTAGATTTCTTTAAAGCTCTTCTAACAATCATGATTGCATCATGTAAACTCCTCTCAGCTTCCTTGATGAACTGCAGACAGTTAAGAAAGAAAAATCCAGCTCAACATGATTAGTAAAATAAATATCACAGCTCTCACTCTTCCTTCTTCTTCTTCAAGGTCTACTGTTGGTGTGGTGTTAGGGTTTGTTTGCATTATTCGTTTTTGGCTTTTGACGTTTCAATCTGAGATTTGGATGAGTGATTTGGATGAGTGAGGGAGTAACTGGTGATTTGGATGAGTAAGGAAGTGACGGCACTACAAGAAAAAAAGAAACTTCCTATACGTTTCTTATAGCTGTAGCAATAAAAGAATTCAATAACAAAGTACAGAAACAGTTATTGTTCGTCTCTTCTTTAATCTCTCTAGAACAGATCTTTAAAGAATATTAAATAGGAATTTTAAGTCTGCTTATATACATAATTTATACAGAATAAACTATAAATTTCTGATACAAGATATTTTTGAGTTAAAAAGCAATTATGGTCAACTTACTGAAGGCCTAAAAGCAAGTAGCAACACTATTCCAACATAAATATAATTTTACTAACTCCACTAAGATTATTTAAGTGTTCAAATTACTGATCATGTCTAGGATATTGATTTTGATAATTAAATGATGATTTTCATTCATAAAATACAGAAGTGAAAACAATAAAATGTGTAGATTAAAAATCCAAAAGAACAAAAAGTGAATAAGAAGCCAAGTGATGGTAATTTACCTTCACTTCTATGAGCCATAACTTCTTCAAGTTTGGATCTCCAAGGATAGTTGATACTATGAGCGCACCTTGAACAGGTGAATTGCTGTAAACGGGTCTGGCAAGCTGCTGCAACTGACTTTTAACAGCAACTGCTTGTTTTTCATCTTCACAGAGCACACTGCAACTGTTACAACAAAGTGTAAACAGAAACATATTAGTCATTACTTTTTGATTTCAGGAAACAGTAGAAAATCCTGACATCAGTAGGTTTCCAATTTTTGCTTTTCAGTAAATTTAGGTGTTTAGGAGGTATTAACAATTTCTTTTAAAGGAAATTTAGAAATATGATATTAGTAAGCAATAACCAATTAACACTATAATTTTGAACATAAGACCATATAACATAGTTGATATAAACCTCAGATAAAAGACATGACGGTTGTTAGAATTTCAGTTTCTAAATATTAAATCACATCCCCGCAGATAGCCAAAATGCTAAAATAATTTCTTTACATCAGATATTGTCAAAAAGGTCTTAGAGCATGAAGCATATGGGTTGATCTACTCGATCAATGTATAAAATTGAGACGGTACCTAAGGCATCCTACTCTTTGGCCATAGAGTCCCATATTTTTTGCATATGACTGTGCTACTCCAATTTGATGACCATCCTCGAGAAAGATACTGATGGCCCTGGCATCTCTCACCGGATCACCACTAGCAAAACCTTGATAAGATATATCAAAGAAGGGGAAGTGACCTTTTGCATGAAAACAAAGAGAAGGTTTGATGCAAGCCAAAGCGCTGAGCTTTTAAATACAACATAAAATTAAATGAAACAATGAGTAAAGAAGTGTATACCTTGATTTGGTGTGAGATCTCCCTCCACTGTTCCTCTGTTGGATCCACTCCAGTTGGATTATGAGCACAAGCATGAAGTAGAAAGAATGAACCATTTGGTGCATTCTACAAGAAATATTAATATGATAGGCCCAAAAAACATGTCAGCGATAATTTCACATACAATGGGAAGGGGAATATAACCTAGAAAACATTGTTAGTATAGATGACCCAGTTTCGAATGAGAATGTCCTTAAATACCTTAATGTCGTCCATCAGTCCTGAAAAATCTAAACCCCTGGACTCTGGGTGTTAATAATGAAAAGTCTTTTGAGTGATATGGGCATCTCTCTAGATGTTATGGTGTCTGTTAAAATCTCACATCAGAACTTAGAAAGCTCTTTACATCAAGTGCAAGAAACAAGGAGAAGGAACAGCAAGCCTTTGATGTCGTAACTAAATTTGTTGACGAAAAATAAAAAGAGCTACAGAAATTTGACTGCGGAGGTGGGGCAAGAGGGAACAATTACTCACTTGGCCCAGGTTAGGACTGGTATATAGATTTGAGAATCAGGATGAAAATGCTTCTGAAAGTCTGCGAAAAGTCGGCATGCACCAGTCCCAGAGAGAGCCTGCACAGCTGCTATCCGTTTATCTTTGATAAACTCAGAATTCTCTCCATAGGCCAATTTCAGTGTTTCATCCACCATATTCACACTCCCTCCCATAGGAAGATACTCCCTGGGAGGAAAATAGATAACATGGACATACATTATAACCGTAATAAGCGGTCAAATGACTAAAAAGTTCTACAACTATAATTGTTCAGTAAAAATCAGATTACCAATACAACCATGTTTTGAAAGCAACAAGCAATGGAGGTACTGTCACACAGAAGCACATATGTGCATAAAAGTGCAAAGGAGTCAGAAAGATCTTGGCTGCTGCAGAACATACAAGTGATGTTGCCAGGGAGCTATGGTGATACAGGAAATAGGTTTATTCAAACAAAATTACCCACAAGAAATAGAAATTGACATATTTATTTCCTGTTTTCAATCTGTTCCCCTTCTCCTGCAGGCAAAAAGAAGCCATAGCCCCAGAACCTCTGCCATTGTGATCAGAAAACCTAGCGACTTACACTACAAGCATGCCACACTCCTTGAACTTTTATGGTTTATAACAATTGGATTGAGGTGAACGAACAGATTAGTGCACACAGTTAAATAAAAAGAAATGTAACAAAATAGGAAAAGAAGAAAAATGGGAGGTACATCTTGTATGGAATGTTTATATAGTACATTTTATAATTGAAGCAGCCAGTGAAAAATATTAATTTCAACCTATGATTCACAAATTTTAAATATTCCCATTTAAAATTTTAAATATTCAATGAAAATTCACATTTAAAGAATAATAAAAGAAGAAAAAAAAGTTCCTGGCCCTGAAAATTAGCACTGGACATAAAATACAGGTTGCAACCCACCAAATAACCAAGTAACATGAAGCTTAAAGGTCATTTGGATCACAAGTGCAAATAGAGTCCAAAGGCGGCTAAATCAATCTTGTATAAACTTAGCTAAGTTACCATTCTCCATAACATAAGGCAACCTCTACAAAATATAAACTCAAATCACCGGAGCCATGAAATTATTAAAAGGATTAAGTCTACAAAAACGATCCTAATAAATAAATAAAAGGATTTGGAAGTCATATAGACATACTCTGCAGCAATAATTTGTTCAAATAGAACCCTAACCATGTCAAGTCCACGCTTCACTCTCAAAAGGTTTCTAGTATGACTACCAGCCTTCCTCACGCAGTTTCCTTGTATATCCCGGTCAAGCAAAGCTTGTAACGTCACAATCGATTTTTGATGCCTTTGCAAGATCATCAACCTGTTACCATTGATCACTCCATCAATCAAACCACTCAAAGCAAACTAATCACATTAAATCATAATTCATTCCTGGTCTCTATTTCTTCACAAACACTTCCAATCAGCCACCACGGAAACAAAATCAACTTAAAAAATATAAAATAAAAACTCAAAATGTAATAAAGTAAAAGCACGTAATTCCTTGGAGCATAACTCAAATGAAGTTCTTTTACAATCTATACTTTGCTAAGCTCACAAAAACAGATTAATGGATACAAATTCAAACCATCAACTTTATATCTATGTAACAATATATAACTGTACTAGTTCGCCGCCACCGTACCCTCCAACTTGCTTGTTACTAGTTCAGCATCGGAATTGTTGTTTACCAGCACAGTTGACCCGGTAATGGTACAGGGAAAATCCCGCAAACTAATCTCTAGAAGAAAATGAATATATAAAGTGATTGATATATATCACAGGTTGCTTGAATATATTCAGGATATGTACCTTTCTTATTGTCACTGGGAACTGAAAAGGGACACCTCTCCTCTTCACCCCAATCGTCAGCTGCAGTCCATGTGTTTTGGACAATTACAGGATCATCGGTTACCTTATCGCCATGGAGTCGAACGTTGTAACGCAAAATAACGGAAAGATTTGGCTCCCCTGAGAGATACTCCCCTGTTAGATCAATCCGAAAATCCCCAAGCAGGCCATTTGGAATTACCTCTTGTTCATCTCAGCAGCTTCCTTCTCAAACCTCTCGACCACACGCTCGTCGATAGCTCCAAGCTTGTAGATGAGATGTCCAATGGTGGTCGACTTTCCAGAGTCGACGTGGCTGATGACCACAATGTTGATGTCAGTCTTCTCCTTACGCATCTTAGCTTAGAACTTGAGAAGAGTGGCGGCGGAGGAGTGAAACCCTAGAAAACCTGCTAGTGCTAACAAAGGGTGCAGCTAAGCAGAGCTGTGAAGAGAGAGCGCAAATAGACAAAGGGCGATAGTCGTTGGGTGTGACGAGCTGGTGCGGTGAGGAGGGGGTGAGCTATGACGGCTAGGGCAAACAAAGGAAAGTGAAAAGAGAAAGAAGGATGAAAAGTATAGGGAAAGAGACAAAAACATGTTTATTGTTTTTATTTTTTCCTTTTGTATATATTTGTCAACACGTAAATATACGATAAATATTTGATACAGTTAATACAAAGAGTGACATAAATGAAATATATTTAAGTTTGACTTTTGAGTCAATGGTATATTTCTCACATTTTTTAAAAACTGTCAAATAAATAAATTGATGAGTGACAAATATAGAAAAATTTCTTGCAGTGTATGATGCCTTTTCGAGAATAACTTATTGTTCTTTATTATTCACTTATACGCTAATTGTATTATTATTTGGTTAAGTGGATTATGTGGAAGTGTGCAGATCAGCCAAGTGGAATTGAGATATGTCATATCATTATGCAAAGCATCCTAATTTTTATTTGGTTACTTATTTTTACAAGCAAACACCTAAACTCAAGGAAACTTTTTATCCACTGAAAAAAGTATCCGTAAAAAAAACTATGAATTTAAGTACTATCCTTTGGAAGAATCTATTATTGCGTTGTTTGCTAAATTGAAAAATGTCATGTTTGCCCCCAATGCCATTGAATTTGATGACGAATAGAAAATGGAAGAAAACTAAAGAGGAATCACATTTACGATGCCGACATGTAATTTATTGAAATAATAATAAGTTCATTAACTAACTCGATTATTTTATACTACATGAAGGATGCAACATATTACGATGTATCCATGCGGAATGAAACAAAGTTAATTACGTTCGAAGAAACATTCTTCTTGGAGCTCTTTGATTTTAATTACAGGCACAAATGCCTTTTGGCCACGGGCAGATTTGAGTACGATTTCCCGTGATGCAACAAAACCATGCCTTTTGTGGGCAAGCAGTCTGCATCACTTTTGCAAGGTATTGGTAATATCTGGAAGGATTCAGCAACGTATGTAATAAAAAAGAAGCTAAAAAAATAAATAAATACGCTACTTGCTTTAAAAACAGGTGGATGGACTAACATGAAGCCGTGACAAGGAGGACAACCATAAAGGTCAGCTTGCTGCAGCATATCTTCTCCATATTTCTTTTAGATTTAATAGTATGTAGAAACTCGATCAAACTAATAAAAAATGATATGACATCCCTTACATTGCTAAGCCGTATTTATAACTTGCTTCTCGACGTGCCGTAGTTGGTAATAAACAAAACTTATAACCGAAAACAAAACAATTTTCCTAAAATACCGAACGAATGAGAAAGCTATCACACTTTTTTATGGCTTTGTTAGCCTAAATTAAAAAAAAAAAAAACTTACAACTAAATACGTAATGAAACGGGTACATAACACCAATACGCTATAGCATTCGATCGATTAATTTAATTTTAAGCACGCATATCTAAGAGTCCATATACTATTTAACTTGCTGAACCATATTATCCTAAAACCAAAGGGTTAAATTAGAGCGTTGAATTTTTGTACCTTAGGATCTATAACAGTCAACCACGCAGGTCACATTTAGTTTTGAAAGATCTGCCTGTGCGGCAAGTTCATTAAAGTTATGTGATTCGTAATTTCACATTCTGATTTATGATTTATGTTTTTAGAAATTAAACTCAAAAATGAAAATTAATTTTACTTGGGAGACCAAAAACAAAGAGTTAATATTATTGATTTGACGTACTGAATGATCATGTTGTTAGGGTATCCGCATTTGTTAAGTTGCCTTCCGGTTTTGCATCGGCAAAATGATTACTCACCATGCAGCTTCAAAGTCTAGGAATTTCTTACACTTCATGTACACAATAGATACACAACGATAAGATTTTTAATTGGATAGACAGGGAAAGCCGAATCATGAGACCATATAATATCTCTTTTAATTATTTATTTATTTTTGTATTCGATGAATCATGACATGAAAACGGCAGTGCTTATTGACAGTATTTTGCCTCAAATTATTGGTGCAGTCTTAAACTTTGACACTTTTTTTTGGCAGGAATATACAAACTCTTTTTACTACACATCCGATGTAAAACGAAATAGACAAAGAACTAAAATAATCAACCCGTTTCACTGTTGATCCCTCCCATAGCTTTCTATTGGGCACAACTTGAAGGCGCACTTTTTTTGGGTTCATTCCTTCAAAATTGCTTATCGGATAGGCCTCGTGAAGAATGAATATCGAGGATATTCTATCATGATGCCTTTTCAAGAATAACTTATTATTCTTTATTATTCAATTATATACTAATTGTATTATTATCTGGTTAAGTGGATTATGTGGAAGTGTGCAGATCAGCCAAGTGGAATTGAGATACGTCATATTGTTATGCAAAGCATCTTTATTTTTATCTAGCTACTTATTTTTACAAGCAAACACGTTAACTCAAGGAAACTTTTTATCCATAGAAAAAAGTAATCGTCAAACAAACTACGAATTTAAGTACTATCTTTTGAAAGAATCTATTATTGTGTTGTTTGCTAAATCGAAAAAAGTCGTCGTTTGCCCCCAATGCCATTGAATTTGATAACGAATGGAAAATGGAAGAAAACTAAAGAGGAATCACATTTACGATGCCGACATGTAATTTATTGAAATAATAATAAGTTCATTAACTAACTCGATTATTTTATACTACATGAAGGATGCAACATATTATGATGTATCCATGCGGAATGAAACAAAGTTAATTACGTTCAAAGAAACGTTCTTCTTGGAGCTCCTTGATTTTAATTGTAGGCGCAAATGCCTTTTGGCCACGGGCAGATTTGAGTACAATTTCCCGTGATGCAACAAAACCCTGCCTTTTGTGGGCAATCTTTCTTGCAGTCAGCATCAGTTTTGCAAGGTATTGGTAATATCTGGAAGGACTCAGATCTCGGAAGCTCAAGGAATGGGATATCGATCGATTGGAATTCGTTAGGTAATCAAAAAGAAGCTAAAAAAATAAATAAATACACTACTTGCTTTAAAGAGAGGTGGATGGACTAACATGAAGCCGTGACAAGGAGGGCAACCATAAAGGTCAGCTTGCTGTAGCTTATCCTCTCCATATTTCCCTTACATTTAATAGTATGTAAAAACTCGATCAAACTAATAAAAAATGATATGACATCCCTTACATTGCTAAACCGTATTTATAACTTGCTTCTCGACGTGCCGTACTTGGTAATAAACAAAACTTGTAACAGAAAACAAAACAATTTTACTAAAAAACCTAACGAATGAGAAAGCTATCACAATTTTTTATGGCTTTGTTATCCTGAATAAAAAAAGGTACAACTAAATATGTAAAGAAACGGGCACATACCACCGATACGCTATAACATTCGATCGATTAATTTAACTTTAAGCTCGAATATGTAAGAGTCCACATGCTATTTAACTTGTTTGACAATATTATCCTAAAACCAAGGTGTCAAATTAGAGCATTGAACTTTCGTACCTTAGGATCTATGAGAGTCCACCATGCAGGTCACATTTAGTTTTAAAAGGTCTACCTGTGTGGGAGGTTCGTTAAAGTTATGTGATTCGTAAATTCACATTCTGATTTATGATTCATCGTTTTAGAAATTAAACTCAAAAATTAAACTTAATTTTACTTGGGAGACCAAAAACAAAGAGTTAGTATTATTGATTTGAACTGAATGATCATGTTGTTAGGGTATCCTGCTTTTGTTCAGCTGCCCTCTAGTTTTGGATCGGCAAAATGATTTGTTAAACATACCATGCAGCTTCAAACTGTAAGAATTTCTTATACTTCATGCACACAACAGATACACTACAATAAGATTTTTAATTGGATGGACAAGGAAAGCCGAGTGATGAGACCATATAATATCTCTTTTATTTATTTATTTATTTTTGCATTAGACAAAGCATGACATGAAAATGGCAATGCTTATCGACAGTAATTTGCCTAAAAAATATTCGTGCTTGGTTAAACTCTGACACTCTTTCTTTTGGCAGGAATATACAAACTCTTTTTACTACACATCCAATGTAAAGCGAAATAAACAAATAACTAAAATAATCAACCCGTTTCACAGTTGATCCCTTCCATAGCTTTCTATTGGCCACAACTTGAAGGCGCACTTTTTTTGGGTTCATTCCTTCAAAATTACTTATCGAACAAGCCTCGTGAAGAATGAATATTGAGGTTATTCCATTACGATGCCATTTCGAGAATAACTTATTATTCTTTATTATTCAATTATATACTAATTGTATTATTATTTGGTTAAGTGGATTATGTGGAAGTGTGCAGATCAGCCAAGTGGAATTGAGATACGTCATATCGTTATGCAAAGCATCCTTATTTTTATTTAGTTACTCATTTTTACAAGCAAACACGTAAACTCAAGGAAACTTTTTATCCATAGAAAAAAGTAATCGTCAAACAAACTACGAATTTAAGTACTTTCTTTTGGAAAAATCTATCATTGCATTGTTTGCTAAATCGAAAACTGTCATTGTTTGCCCACAATACCATTGAATTTGATAACGAATGGAAAATGGAAGAAAACTAAAGAGGAATCACATTTACGATGCTGACATGTAATTTATTGAAATAATAATAAGTCAATTAACTAACTCGATTATTTTATACTACATGAAGGATGCAACATATTACGATGTATCCATGCGGAATGAAACAAAGTTAATTACGTTCGAAGAAACATTCTTCTTGGAGCTCCTTGATTTTAATTACAGGCACAAATGCCTTTTGGCCACGGGTAGATTTGAGTATGATTTCCCGTGATGCAACAAAACCCTACCTTTTGTGGGCAATCTTTCTTGTAGTCTGCATCAGTTTTGCAAGGTGTTGGTAATATCTGGAAGGATTCAGCTCTCGGAAGCTCAAGGAATGGGATACCTATCGATTGGAATTCGTTAGGTAATCAAACAGAAGCTAAAAAAATAAGTAAATACACTACTTGCTTTAAAGACAGGTGGATGGACTAACATGAAGCCGTGACAAGGAGGGCAACCATAAAGATCAGCTTGCTGCAGCATATCTTCTCCATATTTCTTTTAGATTTAATAGTATGTAGTGATAGGTGTCTATTTATGTATTACTTTCATATCAATTTGTCCATGTTTCTTTGCTATATTCCTTGGTATTTTTATGTTTTTGTGTGGTTTTGATGTTTGTAGGAGTTTTGGAGCAACTTGCACAAAAATGGAGTAAAACCCTTCATTTTCACCTCTGCTAGTCAACCATCTTCTCGGATTTAATTGTATTGATATACAATGAACCCGATGACATATTATATACCGTTGGAAAGCTCTCGAAGTCTATTTTCTGGAGAAATGTACGGTTTATAAATCCATTCAGTGTACCAAAAGTTGTAATCAAAACAGTGTGAGATGTATAGAAATATAATTCCACAAGCACTGTAGCATGTATAATACGGGGCACTGTAGCAAGTACTGTAGCAGAGTATTTAAACACATTTTAGGGTTTTATTTTCATAACTTGAAGAGGGGAAAACGTGGGAGGAGGCTGCATTTCTGGATTTCTCTCATCCCTTGGAGTTCTTGAAGGAGAAAAAAGATTTTGAAAGAGGAGGAACTACAATTCCAAGAAGATTCATCTACAAAGAAGATTTTCAAAGAATTTGCTAAGTTCTTTCTTTCCTTTTCAATTCTGGAATTTCTCTGTATTGTATTTGTTATTCTGATTGAATATGTGTAACTAAATCTGAATGGGTTGAGGGTGATTTCAAAGCCCTTGATATGGATTTTGTGAGTTGATTGTGTAAGAAATTAGTATCCAATTCTCTAATTGAAGTTGCTTGTATTTTCCCATATCTAATGCTTATGATTGCTTACTGATTGTATTTGGAATGGCCAACTGAATATAATTTGTTATTGTCTATTGCTAGATTAGAAATCTTGATCCGTAATTGTCATGAATTTCCAATCATTAGTAGCAAAATTGTGATCAGAGATTGCAATTGGAAAATACAACCTAGGTTAAATAATCTGAACTTGTATGATTATTGCTTAGATCAACCTATCTTTCTCATCGTAATGCTTCCATTGAATTAAACTCAGAGAGCTTGTTCTAGGTTGTTTAATGGATAGAGATTAAATAAAGAGCTTGTTTTATTTAACAACAAAGTAAGGAAAGATTGGGATAACAGAGCTTCTTGTTATCTACGGTTGATAACTTCAATGCTGTAATTGGATTACAATTCTATGTTAATTCACAAATTCATATCTTGTGGCAGAGAAAGAACCCTTAACCAGGTTACTCTCATTGATTTTTCACTCTATTTTACTTTGTATTATTTTATTGTGCATTTACATTAATATTTCATTTAGTTAATCCATCAACAAAACCCCCCCATTTATCTGTTGTGGCTGTAAAATAACAAATTCAGTTAGAATCAATCCTCGTGGGAACGATATTTTACTCATCACTTTATTACTTGTGCGACTAGTATACTTGCTAGTTTCGAATGCATCATGTAGAAACTCGATCAAACCAATAAAAAATGATATGACATCCCCTTCATTGCTGAGCCGTATTTATAACTTGCTTCTCGACGTGCCGTAGTTGGCAATCAACAAAACCTGTAACCGAAAACAAAACAATTTTCCTAAAAAGCTTAACGAATGAGAAAGCTATCACCCTTTTTGATGGCTTTGTTAGCCTAAATTAAAAAAAAAAAAAAACTTGCAACTAAATATGTAACGAAATGGGTACATAACACCAATACGCTATAGTATTCGATCGCTGAATTTAATTTTACGTGCGCATATGTAAGAGTCCACGTACTATTTAACTTACTGAACAATATTATCCCAAAACCAAGGGTTTAAATTAGAGTGCTGAATTTTTGTACCTTAGGATCTATAAGAGTCCACCATGCAAGTCACATTTAGTTTTAAAAGATCTGCCTGTGTGGCAAGTTCATTAAAGTTAAGTGATTCGTAATTTCACATTCTGATTTATGATTTATGTTTTTAGAGATTAAACTCAAAAATTAAAATTAATTTTACTTGGGAGACCAAAAACAAAGAGTTAATATTATTGATTTGACGTACTGAATGATCATGTTGCTAAGGTGTCCCGCTTTTGTTAAGTTGCTTTCCGGTTTTGCATCGGCAAAATGATTACTGACCATGCAGCTTCAAAGTCTAGGAATTTCTTACACTTCTTGAACGCAATAGATACACAACGATAAGATTTTTAATTGGATAGACAGGGAAAGCCGAATCATGAGACCATATAATATCTCTTTTAATTATTTATTTATTTTTGTATTTGATGAATCATGACATGAAAATGGCAGTGCTTATTGAAAGTATTTTGCCTCAAATTATTGGTGCAGTCTTAAACTTTGACACTTTTTTTTTGCAGGAATATACAAACTCTTTTTACCACACATCCGATGTAAAGCAAAATAGACAAAGAACTAAAATAATCAACCCGTTTCACTGTTGATCCCTCCCATAGCTTCCTATTGGGCACAACTTGAAGGCGCAATTTTTTTGGGTTCATTCCTTCAAAATTGCTTATCGGATAGGCCTCGAGAAGAATGAATATCGAGGATATTCTATCATGATGCCTTGTCAAGAATAACTTATTATTCTTTATTATTCAATTATATACTAATTGTATTATTATTTGGTTAAGTGGATTATGTGGAAGTGTGCAGATCAGCCAAGTGGAATTGAGATACGTCATATCGTTATGCAAAGCATCCTTATTTTTATTTAGTTACTTATTTTTACAAGCAAACACGTAAACTCAAGGAAACTTTTTATCCATAGAAAAAAGTAATCGTCAAACAAATTACGAATTTGAGTACTATCTTTTGGAAAAATCTATCATTGCATTGTTTGCTAAACCGAAAAATGTCACCGTTTGCCCACAATACCATTGAATTTGATAACGAATGGAAAATGGAAGAAAACTAAAGAGGAATCACATTTACGATGCCGACATGTAATTTATTTAAATAATAATAAGTTCATTAAGTAACTCGATTATTTTATACTACATGAAGGATGCAACATATTACGATGTATCCTTGCGGAATGAAACAAAGTTAATTACGTTCGTGGGCAATCTTTCTTGCAGTCTGCATCACTTTTGCAAGGTATTGGCAATATCTGGAAGGATTCAGCACTCGGAAGCTCAAGGAATGGGATACCTATGGATTGGAATTCGTTAGGTAATCAAAAAGAAGCTAAAAAAATAAATAAATAGACTGCTTGCTTTAAAAACAGGTGGATGGACTAACATGAAGCCGTGACAAGGAGGACAACCGTAAAGGTTAGCCTGCTGCAACATATCTTCTCCATATTTCTTTTAGATTTAATAGTACGTAGAAACTCGATCAAACTAATAAAAAATGATATGACATCCCTTACATTGCTAAGCCGTATTTATAACTTGCTTCCCGACGTGCCGTAGTTGGTAATAAACAAAACTTATAACCGAAAACAAAACAATTTTCCTAAAATACCGAACGAATGAGAAAGCTATCACACTTTTTTATGGCTTTGTTAGCCTAAATTAAAAAAAAAAATTACAACCATATATGTAATGAAACGGGTACATAACACCAATACGCTATAGCATTCGATCGATTAATTTAATTTTAAGCGCGCATATCTAAGAGTCCATATACTATTTCACTTGTTGAACCATATTACCCTAAAACCAAAAGGTTAAATTAGAGCGTTGAATTTTTGTACCTTAGGATCCATAACAGTCAACCACGCAGGTCACATTTAGTTTTAAAAGATCTGCCTGTGCGGCAAGTTCATTAAAGTTATGTGATTCGTAATTTCACATTCTGATTTATGATTTATGTTTTTAGAAATTAAACTCAAAAATGAAAATTAATTTTACTTGGGAGACCAAAAACAAAGAGTTAATATTATTGATTTGACGTACTGAATGATCATGTTGTTAGGGTATCCCGCATTTGTTAAGTTGCCTTCCGGTTTTGCATCGGCAAAATGATTTGTTAAACTTACCATGCAGCTTCAAAGTATAAAAATTTCTTCCACTTCATGTACACAACAGATACACTACGATAAGATTTTTAATTAGATAGATAGGGAATGCCGAATCATGAGACCATATAATATCTTTTTTAATTATTTATCTATTTTTGTATTCGATGAATCATGACATGAAAATGGCAATGCTTATTGACAGTATTTTGCCTCAAATTGTTGGTTAGTCTTAAACTTTGACACTTTTTTTTTGCAGGAATATACAAACTCTTTTTACTGCCCACCCAATGTAAAACGAAATAGACAAATAACTAAAATAATAAACCCGTTTCACTGTTGATCCCTTCCATAGCTTTGTATTGGCCACAACTTGAAGGCGCACTTTTTTTGGGTTCATTCCTTCAAAATTGCTTATCGAACAGGCCTCGTGAAGAATGAATATCGAGGATATTCCACTATGATGTCTTTTCGAGAATAACTTATTGTTCTTTATTATTCAATTATATGCTAATTGTATTATTATTTGGTTAACTGGATTATGTGGAAGTGTGCAGATCAGCCAAGTGGAATTGAGATACGTCATATCGTTATGCAAAGCATCCTAATTTTTATTTGGTTACTTATTTTTACAAGCAAACACCTAAACTCAAAGAAATATTTTATCCATTGAAAAAAGTTATCGTCAAACAAACTACGAATTTAAGTACTATCTTTTGAAAGAATCTATTATTGTGTTGTTTGCTAAATCGAAAAAAGTCGTCGTTTGCCCCCAATGCCACTGAATTTGATAACGAATGGAAAATGGAAGAAAACTAAAGAGGAATCACATTTACGATGCCGACATGTAATTTATTGAAATAATAATAAGTTCATTAACTAACTCGATTATTTTATACTACATCAAGGATGCAACATATTACGATGTATCCATGCGGAATGAAACAAAGTTAATTACGTTCGAAGAAACGTTCTTCTTGGAGCTCCTTGATTTTAATTGCAGGCGCAAATGCCTTTTGGCCATGGGCAGATTTGAGTACGATTCCCCGTGATGCAACAAAACCCTGCCTTTTGTGGGCAATCTTTCTTGCAGTCTGCATCACTTTTTCAAGGTATTGGTAATATCTAGAAGGACTCAGCTCTCGGAAGCTCAAGGAATGGGATACCTGTCGATTGGAATTCGTTAGGTAATCAAAAAGAAGCTAAAAAAAAAATAAATACACTACTTGCTTTAAAGATAGGTGGATGGACTAATATGAAGCCGTGACAAGGAGGACAACCATAAAGGTCAGCTTGCTGTAGCATATCCTCTCCATATTTCTTTTAGATTTAATAGTATGTAGAAACTCGATCAAACTAATAAAAAATGATATGACATCCCTTACATTGCTAAACCATATTTATAACTTGCTTCTCGACGTGCCGTAGTTGGTAATAAACAAAACTTGTAACCGAAAACAAAACAATTTTCCTAAAAAACCTAACGAATGAGAGAGCTATCGCACTTTTTTATGGCTTTGTTATCCTGAATAAAAAAAAAAAACACTTACAACTAAATATGTAACGAAATGGGTACATAACACCAATACGCTATAGCATTCGATCGATTAATTTAATTTTACGCGCGCAAATGTAAGAGTCCATATACTATTTAACTTGTTGAACAATATTATCCTAAAACCAAGTGGTGAAATTAGAGCGCTGAATTTTTGTACCTTAGGATCTATAAGAGACAACCACGCTGGTCAAATTTAGTTTTATAAGATCTGCCTGTGTGGCAAGTTCATTAAAGTTATGTGATTCGTAATTTCACATTCTGATTTATGATTTATGTTTTTAGAGATTAAACTCAAAAATTAAAATTAATTTTACTTGGGAGGCCAAAAACAAAGAGTTAATATTATTGATTTGACGTACTCAATGATCATGTTGCTAAGGTGTGCCGCTTTTGTTAAGTTGCGTTTCGGTTTTGCATCAGCAAAATTATTTGTTAAACTTACCATGTAGCTTCAAAGTATAAGAACTTCTTACACTTCATGTACACAACAGATACACAACGATAAGATTTTTAATTGGATAGACAAGGAAAGCTGAATCATGAGACCATATAATATCTCTTTTAATTATTTATTTATTTTTGTATTCGATGAATCATGACATGAAAATGGCAATGCTCATTGATAGTATTTTGCCTCAAATTGTTGGTGGAGTCTTAAACTTTGACACTTTTTTTTTTGCAGGAATATACAAACTCTTTTTACTACACATCCAATGTAAAACGAAATAGACAAATGACTAAAATAATCAACCCGTTTCACTGTTGATCCCTTCCATAGCTTTCTATTGGGCACAACTTGAAGGCGCACTTTTTTTGGGTTCATTCCTTAAAAATTGCTTATCGGATAGGCCTCGTGGTGAATGAATATAGAGGATATTCCATTATGATGCCTTCTCGAGAGTAACTTATTATTCTTTATTATTCAATTATATACTAATTGTGTTATTATTTGGTTAAGTGGATTATGTGAAAATGTGCAGATCAGCCAAGTGGAATTGAGATACGTCATATCGTTATGCAAAGCATCCTTATTTTTATTTGGTTACTTATTTTTACAAGCAAACACGTAAACTCAAGGAAACTTTTTATCCATAGAAAAAAGTAATCGTCAAAGAAACTACGAATTTAAGTACTATCTTTTGGAAAAATCTATCGTTGCATTGTTTGCTAAATCGAAAAATGTCATCGTTTGCCCACAATACCATTGAATTTGATAACGAATGGAAAATGGAAGAAAACTAAAGAGGAATCACATTTACGATGCTGACATATAATTTATTGAAATAATAATAAGTCAATTAACTAACTCGATTATTTTATACTACATGAAGGATGCAACATATTACGATGTATCCATGCGGAATGAAACAAAGTTAATTACGTTCGAAGAAACGTTCTTCTTGGAGCTCCTTGATTTTAATTGCAGGCACAAATGCCTTTTGGCCACGGGCAGATTTGAGTACGATTTCCTGTGATGCAACAAAACCCTGCCTTTTGTGGGCAATCTTCCTTGCAGTCTGCAACACTTTTGCAAGGTATTAGCAATATCTGGAAGGATTCAGCTCTCGGAAGCTCAAGGAATGGGATACCTATGGATTGGAATTCGTTAGGTAATCAAAAAGAAGCTAAAAAAATAAATAAATACGCTACTTGCTTTAAAAACAGGTGGATGGACTAACATGAAGCCGTGACAAGGAGGACAGCCATAAAGGTCAGCTTGCTGCAGCATATCTTCTCCATATTTCTTTTAGATTTAATAGTATGTAGAAACTCGATCAAACTAATAAAAAATGATATGACATCCCTTACATTGCTAGGCCGTATTTATAACTTGCTTGTCGACGTGCCGTAGTTGGTAATAAACAAAACTTATAACCGAAAACAAAACAATTTTCCTAAAATACCGAACGAATGAGAAAGCTATCACACTTTTTTATGGCTTTGTTAGCCTAATTTAAAAAAAAAAAAAAACTTACAACTAAATATGTAATGAAACGGGTACATAACACCAATACGTTATAGCATTCGATCGATTAATTTAATTTTAAGCGCGCATATCTAAGAGTCCATATACTAGCTAACTTGTTGAACCATATTATCCTAAAACCAAATGGTTAAATTAGAGCGTTGAATTTTTGTACCTTAGGATGTATAACAGTCAACCACGCAAGTCACATTTAGCTTTTAAAAGATCTGCCTGTGCGGCAAGTTCATTAAAGTTATGTGATTCCTAATTTCACATTCTGATTTATGATTTATGTTTTTAGAAATTAAACTCAAAAATGAAAATTAATTTCACTTGGGAGACCAAAAACAAAGAGTTAATATTATTGATTTGACGTACTGAATGATCATGTTGTTAGGGTATCCTGCATTTGTTAGGTTGCCTTCCGGTTTTGCATCGGCAAAATGATTTGTTAAACTTACCATGCAGCTTCAAAGTATAAGAATTTCTTACACTTCATGTACGCAACAGATACACTACGATAAGATTTTTAATTGGATAGATAGGGAATGCCGAATCATGAGACCATATAATATCTCTTTTAATTATTTATCTATTTTTGTATTCGACGAATCATGACATGAAAATGGCAATGCTTATTGACAGTATTTTGTCTCAAATTGTTGGTTAGTCTTAAACTTTGACACTTTTTTTTGGGAGGAATATACAAACTCTTTTTACTGCACACCCAATGTAAAACGAAATGGACAAATAACTAAAATAATCAACCCGTTTCACTGTTGATCCTTTCCATAGCTTTGTATTAGCCACAACTTGAAGGCGCACTTTTTTTGGGTTCATTCCTTCAAAATCGCTTATCGGACAGGCCTCATGAAGAATGAATATCGAGGATATTCCACTATGATGCCTTTTCGAGAATAACTTATTGTTCTTTATTATTCAATTATATGCTAATTGTATTATTATTTGGTTAAGTGGATTATGTGGAAGTGTGCAGATCAGCCAAGTGGAATTGAGATACGTCATATCGTTATGCAAAGCATCCTAATTTTTATTTGGTTACTTATTTTGACAACCAAACACCTAAACTCAAAGAAACATTTTATCGATTGAAAAAAGTAATCGTCAAACAAACTACGAATTTAAGCACTATCTTTTGAAAGAATCTATTATTGTGCTGTTTGCTAAATCGAAAAAAGTTGTCGTTTGCCCCCAATGCCATTGAATTTGATAACGAATGGAAAATGGAAGAAAACTAAAGAGGAATCACATTTACGTTGCCGACATGTAATTTATTGAAATAATAATAAATTCATTAACTAACTCGATTATTTTATACTACATGAAGGATGCAACATATTACGATGTATCCATGCGGAATGAAACAAAGTTAATTACGTTCGAAGAAACGTTCTTCTTGGAGCTCCTTGATTTTAATTGCAGGCGCAAATGCCTTTTGGCCACGGGCAGATTTGAGTACGATTTCCCGTGATGCAACAAAACCCTTCCTTTTATGGGCAATCTTTCTTGCAGTCAGCATCAGTTTTGCAAGGTATTGGTAATATCTGGAAGGACTCAGCTCTCGGAAGCTCAAGGAATGGGATACCTATCGATTGGAATTCGTTGGGTAATCAAAAAGAAGCTAAAAAAATAAATAAATACAATACGTGCTTTAAAGACAGGTGGATGGACTAACATGAAGCCGTGACAAGGAGGACAACCATAAAGGTCAGCTTGCTGCAGCATATCCTCTCCATATTTCTTTTAGATTTAATAGTATGTAGAAACTCGATCAAACTAATAAGAAATGATATGGCATCCCTTACATTGCTAAACCGTATTTATAACTTGCTTCTCGACGTGCCGTAGTTGGTAATAAACAAAACTTGTAATCGAAACAAAACAATTTTCCTAAAAAACCTAACGAATGAGAGAGCTATCGCACTTTTTTATGGCTTTGTTATCCTGAATTAAAAAAAAAAACTTACAACTAAATATGTAACGAAATGGGTACATAACACGAATACGCTATAGCATTCGATCGATTAATTTAATTTTACGCGCGCATATGTAAGAGTCCATAAACTATTTAACTTGTTGAACAATAATATCCTAAAACCAAGTGGTTAAATTGGAGCGCTGAATTTTTGTACCTTAGGATCTATAAGAGACAACCACGCTGGTCACATCTAGTTTTATAAGATCTGCCTGTGTGGCCAGTTCATTAAAGTTATGGCAAGTTCATTAAAGTTATGTGATTCGTAATTTCACATTCTGATTTTTGATTTATGTTTTTAGAGATTAAACTCAAAAATTAAAATTAATTTTACTTGGGTGGCCAAAAACAAATAGTTAATATTTTTGATTTGACGTACTGAATGATCATGTTGCTAAGGTGTGCCGCTTTTGTTAAGTTGCCTTTCGGTTTTGCATCAGCAAAATTATTTGTTAAACTTACCATGTTGCTTCAAAGTATAAAAACTTCTTACACTTCATGTACTCAACAGATACACAACGATAAGATTTTTAATTGGAAAGATAGGGAAAGCCGAATCATGAGACCATATAATATCTCTTTTAATTATTTATTTATTTTTGTATTCAATGAATCATGACATGAAAATGGCAATGCTCATTGACAGTATTTGGCCTCAAATTGTTGGTGGAGTCTTAAACTTTGACACTTTTTTTTTGCAGGAATATACAAACTCTTTTTACTACACATCCAATGTAAAACGAAATAGACAAATTACTAAAATAATCAACCCATTTCGCTCTTGATCCCTTCCATAGCTTTCTATTGGGCAAACTCGAAGGCGCACTGTTTTTGGGATCATTCCTTAAAAATTGCTTATCGGATAGGCCTCGTGAAGAATGAATATCGAGGATATTCCATTATGATGCCTTCTCGAGAATAACTTATTATTCTTTATTATTCAATTATATGCCAATTGTATTATTATTTGGTTAAGTGAATTACGTGAAAATGTGCAGATCAGCCAAGTGGAATTGAGATACGTCATATCGTTATGCAAAGCATCCTTATTTTTATTTAGTTACTTATTTTTACAAGCAAACACCTAAACTCAAGGAAACTTTTTATCCACTGAAAAAAGTATTCGTCAAACAAACTATGAATTTAAGTACTATCTTTTGGAAGAATCTATTATTGCGTTGTTTGCTAAATTGAAAAATGTCACCTTTGCGCCCAATGCCATTGAATTTGATGACGAATAGAAAATGGAAGAAAACTAAAGAGGAATCACATTTACGATACCGACATGTAATTTATTGAAATAATAATAAGTTCATTAACTAACTCGATTATTTTATACTACATGAAGGATGCAACATATTACGATGTATCCATGCGGAATGAAACAAAGTTAATTACGTTCGAAGAAACGTTCTTCTTGGAGCTCCTTGATTTTAATTGCAAGCACAAATGCCTTTTGGCCACGGGCAGATTTGAGTACGATTTCCCAATAATCAACAAAACCCTGCCTTTTGTGGGCAATCTTTCTTGCAGTCTGCATTACCTTTGCAAGGTATTGGCAATATCTAGAAGGATTCAGCTCTCGGAAGCTCAAGGAATGGGATACCTATTGATTGGAATTTGTTAGGTAATCAAAAAGAAGCTAAAAAAATAAATAAATACACTACTTGCTTTAAAGACAGGTGGATGGACTAACATGAAGCCATGACAAGGAGGACAACCATAAAGGTCAGCTTGCTGCAGCACATCTTCTCCATATTTTTTTTAGATTTAATAGTATGTAGAAACTCGATCAAACTAATAAAAAATGATATGACGTCCCTTACATTGCTAAGCCGTATTTATAACTTGCTTCTCGACGTGCCGTTGTTGGTAATAAGCAAAACTTGTAACAGAGAACAAAACAATTTTCGTAAAAAACCTAACGAATGAGAAAGCTATCACCCTTTTTTATGGCTTTGTTACCCTAAATAAATAAAAAAACTTGCAACTAAATATGTAACGAAATGATTACATAACACCAATACCCTATAGCAGTCGATCGATTAATTGAATTTTACGCGCGCATATGTAAGAGTCCATATACTATTTAACTTGTTGAACAATATTATCCTAAAACCAAGGGTTTAAATTAGAGCGCTGAATTTTTGTACCTTAGGATCTATAAGAGTCAACCATGCAAGTCACATTTAGTTTTAAAAGATCTGCCTGTGTGGCATGTTCATTAAAGTTATGTGATTCGTAGTTTCACATTCTGATTTATGATTTATGTTTTTAGAGATTAAACTCAAAAATTAAAATTAATTTTACTTGGGAGACCAAAAACAAAAAGTTAATATTATTGATTTGACGTACTGAATGATCATGTTGCTAAGGTGTCCCGCTTTTGCCAAGTTGCCTTCCAGTTTTGCATCGGCAAAATGATTACTTACCATGCAGCTTCAAAGTATAGGAATTTCTTACACTTCATGTACACAATAGATACACAACGATAAGATTTTTAATTGGATAGATAGGGAAAGCCGAATCATGAGACCATATAATATCTCTTTTAATTTTTAATTTATTTTTGCATTCGATGAATCATGACATGAAAATGGCAGTGCTTACTGACAGTATTTTCCCTCAAATTGTTGGTGCAGTCTTAAACTTTGACACTCTTTCTTTTGGCAAGAATATACAAACTCTTTTGACTACACATCCAATGTAAAGCGAAACAGACAAATAACTAAAATAATCAACCCGTTTCACCGTTGATCCCTTCCGTAGCTTTCTGTTGGCTACAACTTGAAGGCGCACTTTTTTTGGGTTCATTCCTTCAAAATTACTTATCGAACAAGCCTCGTGAAGAATGAATATTGAGGTTATTCCATTATGATGCCTTTTCGAGAATAACTTATTATTCTTTATTATTCAATTATATACTAATTGTATTATTATTTGGTTAAGTGGATTATGTGGAAGTGTGCAGATCAGCCAAGTGGAATTGAGATACGTCATATTGTTTTACAAAGCATCCTTATTTTTACAAGCAAACACATAAACTCAAGGAAACTTTTTATCCATAGAAAAAAGTAATCATCAAACAAACTACGAATTTAAGTACTATCTTTTGGAAGAATCTATCATTGCGTTGTTTGCTAAATCGAAAAATGTCATCGTTTGTCCCCAATGCCATTGAATTTGGTAAGGAATGGAAAATCGAAGAAAACTAAAGAGGAATCACATTTACGATGCCGACATGTAATTTATTCAAATAATAATAAGTTCATTAACTAACTCGATTATTTTATACTACATGAAGGATGCAACATATTACGATGTATCCATGCGGAATGAAACAAAGTTAATTACGTTCGAAGAAACGTTCTTCTTGGAGCTCCTTGATTTTAATTGCACGCACAAATGCCTTTTGGCCACGGGCAGATTTGAGTATGATTTCCCGTGATGCAACAAAACCCTACCTTTTGTGGGCAATCTTTCTTGCAGTCTGCATCACTTTTGCAAGGTATTGGCAATATCTGGAAGGATGCGGCTCTCGGAAGCTCAAGGAATGGCATACCTGTCGATTGGAATTCGTTAGGTAATCAAAAAGAAGCTAAAAAAATAGATAAATACACTACTTGCTTTAAAAACAGGTGGATGGACTAACATGAAGCCGTGACAAAGAGGACAACCATAAAGGTCAGCTTGCTGCAACATATCTTCTCCATATTTCTTTTAGATTTAATAGTATGTAGAAACTCGATCAAGCTAACAAAAAATGATATGACATCCTTTACATTGCTAAGCTGTATTTATAACTTGCTTCTCGACGTGCCGTAGTTGGTAATAAACAATACGTATAACCGAAAACAAAACAATTTTCCTAAAAAACAGAACGAATGAGAAAGCTATCACACTTTTTTATGGCTTTGTTAGCCTAAATTAAAAAAAAAAACTTACAACTAAATATGTAATGAAACGGGTACATAACACCAATACGCTATAGCATTCGATCGATTAATTTAATTTTAAGCGTGCATATCTAAGAGTCCATATACTATTTAACTTGTTGAACCATATTATCCAAAAACCAAAGGGTTAAATTAGAGCGTTGAATTTTTGTACCTTAGGATCTATAAGAGTCAAGCACGCAGGTCGCATTTAGTTTTAAAAGATTTGCCTATGCGGCAAGTTCATTAAAGATATGTGATTCGTAATTTCACATTCTGATTTATGATTTATGGTTTTAGAAATTAAACTCAAAAATGAAAACTAATTTTACTTGGGAGACCAAAAACAAAGAGTTAATATTGTTGATTTGATGTACTGAATGATCATGTTGTTAGGGTATCCCGCATTTATTAAGTTTCCTTCCGGTTTTGGATTGGCAAAATGATTTGTTAAACATACCGTGCAACGTCAAAGTGTAAGAATTTCTTACACTTCATGTACACAATAGATACACTACGATAAGATTTTTAATTGGATAGACAGGGAAAGCCGAATCATGAGACCATATAATATCTCTTTTAATTATTTATCTATTTTTGTATTCGGTGAATCATGACATGAAAATGGCAATGCTTATCGACAGTAATTAGCCTAAAAAATATTGGTGTATGCTTAAACTCTGATGGTCTTTTTTTTGGCAGGAATGCACAAACTCTTTTTGCTATACATCCAATGTAAAAACAAGCAGACAAATTACTAAAGTAATCAACTTGTTTCACTGTTGATCCCTTCCATAGCTTTCTACTGGCCACAACTTGAAGGCGTGCTTTTTTTGTGTTCATTCCTTCAAATTTGGTTATTGGACAGGCCTCATGAAAAATGAATACCGACGATATTCCACTATGATGCCTTTTCGGGAATAACTTATTATTCTTTATTATTTAATTACATGCTAAGTGTATCATTATGTGGTTAATCGGATTAAGTGAAAGAGTGTAGATCAGCCGAGTGGATTTGAGATATGTCATATTGTCATGTAAAGCATCGTAATTTTTATTTAGTTACTTGCTTTTGCTAGCAAACGCCTAAACTCAAAGAAACTTTTTATCTATTTAAAAAAGTTATCATCAAACAAATGAAGAATTTGTGTACTATCTTTTGGATGAATCTATCATTGTGCTGTATGGTAAATCAAAAAATATTGTAATGACCGGTCCCCCGCCCGGGTTCACCGCAACACCGGGACCTTACGATTGTCATCGATCGCACAACAGTCACGTATTGTCTGCTATGGGCCCCACAGGTCCCGCACGGCTTGTCCTCTGGGATTTCAAGAGGTGGCCCCCGTGTGGCACTTTTTTCCTGCAGGATTCAAGAGGTGGCCCCCACGTGGCACTTTGCATCATAGAAGCGCGTCCCTCAGCTCTTGAACCTGGACCTCCTTAAAGGCACCCAAAGTTCAAATCGAGTACCATTTGGGCAAGCGCGCTTTTACTGTAACAACCCGTCCCCCGCCGAGCGCACTGCAGCACCGGGACCTTACTGTTGTCCTCGATTGCACAACAGTCACGTATTGTCCGCTGTGGGCCCCACATGTCTCGTACGGCTTTGTCCTCTCCATATTTGTTTTAGATGTAATATTACGTAGAAACTCGATAAAACTAATAAAAAAATGATATGACATCCCTTACATTACTAAGCCATATTTATAACTTCCTTCCCGAGGTTCTGTAGTTGGTATTAAACGGAACTTGTAACGGATAACAAAACAATTTTCCTAAAAAACCTAACGAATGAGAAAGCTATCACAATTTTTTTTGGCTTTGTTAGCCTCAATAAATAAATGTACAACTAAATAAGGAAACGGGTTCATACCACCATTACGCTATAACATTCGATCGATTAATTTAATTTTAAGCTTGAATATGTAGGAGTCCATCTACTATTTAACTTGTTGAACAATATTATCTTAAGACCAAGGGGTTTAATTAGAGCGTTGAATTTTTGTACCTTACGATCTATAAGAGTCCACCACGCAGGTCACATTTAGTTTCAAAAGATCTGCCTGTGTGGCAAGTTCATTAAAGTTATGTGATTCGTAATTTCACATTCTGATTTATGATTTATGTTTTCAGAAATTAAACTAAAAAATGAAAATTAATTTTACTTGGGAGACCAAAAGCAAAGAGTTAATATTATCAATTTGACGTACTGAATGATCATGTTGTTAGGGTATCCCGCTTTGGTTAAGTTGCCTTCCGGTTTTGCATCGGCAAAATGATTTGTTAAACTTACCATGCAGCTTCAAAGTATAAGAATTTCTTACACTTCATGTACACAACAGATACACAACGATAAGATTTTTAATTGGATGGACAAGGAAAGCCGAATCATGAGACCATATAATATCTCTTTTATTTATTTATTTATTTTTGCATTAGACAAAGCATGACATGGAAATGGCAATGCTTATTGATTGTAATTTGTCGCAAAATTATTGGTGTATGCTTAAATTTCGATACTCTTTTTTTTTTGGCAGGAATATACAAACTCTTTTTACTACACATCCAATGTAAAAAGAAATAGACAAATAACTAAAGTAATCAACTTATTTCACTATTGATCCCTTCCATAGCTTTCTATTGGCCACAACTTGAAGGCGTACTTTTTTTGTGTTCACTTCTTCAACAGGCCTCATAAAAAATAATTCCGATAATATTCCGCTATGATGCCTTTTTGGGAATAACTTATTATTCTTTATTATTTAATTATACACTAAGTGTATTATTATTTGGTTAAGTGGATTAAGTGGAAGAGTGCAGATCAACCAAGTGGATTTGTGATATGTCATATTGTCATTTAAGGCATCCTAATTTTTATTTAGTTACTTATTTTTGCTAAGAAACACCTAAACTCAAAGAAACTTTTTATCTATTTAAAAAAAGTAATCATTAAATAAACTAAGAATTTAAGTACTATCTTTCAGAAGAATCTATCATGGTGTTGTATGCTAAATTGAAAGCTTTAGGTTGGTTTTTCCCCAACTCTCCTCTTTTTGCATCCATGGGCGCTTTGTTCATCTAAATTGCTTGACATTCATCTTTGCTTCATCATTGAGCCTAAAAAATCAAGTATCTACAATAGCAAATTAAAGTTTTAATTATTTTTATATTAATAATTGGTCATATTAGTGGATAATTTTCATTAATATAAATAAATAGATTATGGTTGGTTAAGCATATATGTGTTAAATAATTATGTAGGTTATGTAAGTTAATGTAATATAGTTACACAACACGTTTATTAAATGGATTGTATTTGAGTTTCAAGTTTTGACATGAATAATTAAATGGGTCATGTCTATATTAGGCAAAATTTTACTAGTTTATATCATAGAACAGAACAAAAATACGGATTATCGCCCCTAAATATAGTGGTTGCACCCATCCATATGACTGCTTTTTTATATAATATATATATATATATATATAATTGTAAAAAAATTTATAATTCAAGCAAAAAATTTTTTAAATAATAAAAAATTGTAAAAAAAAGGGGTACAGCCACAGTAGAAGCTGTACCCTAGCCATTTTCATAGGAATGCAAAAAAGGAATGTAACAGCCGATAGTATCACCAAGTACACAGACAATACAAAGTCAGTACTGGGTAGTGGTTGTGGATCAGGCCATTATTTTTCTCTCAATATATCATATATTAATTTGCTGAAAAATTCAAGAAAGTTAATTATCTTTGCATCACTAGTAGAAAAAGGGCCTACGGCAACGTGCAGGCACATGTTGCTGTTCTGCGTGTTGTGAAAAGTCTATGACATTCCATAACGTGCATTGCATGTTGTCGTAGGTCCTTTTGCTTGTTGCAGTTAAGGATTTGGCAACGTGCATCGCACGTTGCTAAAGACCAAGCAATTGTGAACTTTTAGCAACGTGCAATGCATGTTGCTATTTGCTAAATCGCAACGTGCATTGCACGTTGCTGTATCAGAAATGGCAACGTGCATTGCTCGTTGCTGTATATCTTCAATCGCAACGTGCAATAGTATAATATATATTTTTAAATTAGATGCATATATATTTTTATAATTTTTTTTGGTAATTTGTGATGCTTGTAATATTTTATAACTATATACATCATAATAGAAATGATTACATTCAAGTTCACAATTATATATAACATCAAAGTGCACATTTAAATTAAAATGAATATCATTACAATACTAAAAGTTCAAGTACTTGTGTCTATGCAACAAGTAACAAGCATTGGAATTTAAAACAAGTAGCCTACATGAACAATAAGAAAATAACAAGTACTAGATGATTTGAGTGCTTGAAATACAACAAATGAAACAACCATTAGAAATCAAAATGTCTTCTCCTCTTTAACACTTTCATCATCTTGAAGATTTTAATAAACACCACCAAAGCCTACACAAGAAAATATTAACAAATTAGTTATTTTGAACACAATCTTATGCCAAGTTAAATTTATAAATAAAAATAGTTGTCATAACAATCAAAAAAAATTCGGCAGAGTTTCATCAATTTATTGGCCTTTCCCAAAAGTACATAACATATCAAAAACACTTCTAATACCAAATCATTTTTATAGAACAACAAATAGAAGGCACATAGAGAGAACCTCTCATAGCAATGAAGATGAATTGAGCAACTCCAACTCCAAAAGAAGGCATATTGAATGGTTCCGAAACACGAGTCTTGCTACATAGATGGAGCCAAATATCTAAATAGCGTTGCTTTTAAAGTACTTTTGAAAGCTTTCCTCTTCCCTACAGTATCTGCACACAACTTTATATAATTCAATCAAGAGCCGTGGGAATCGGCTTGCAAAATACTCATCAAATCCTTCTGGAACTGGTCCTACAAGTTCCTGAAATAGCCAACAAAAAGAAAGATCTGAGTATCAGTGATTCAGCTTTCAATATTATATACCAGATTTAGGTTACCATCCATACTAACTCATTATAACAATAAAACCTTTAAGGAGAAAAGGAAAATGTGAAAATGTACTGAGTGGATGGCCAGGTTTGTCAGGGTTAGATTTTATTTTTCCAAACATTCATTAAATGGATCATCATACCTGTACTAATGAAATCTTTCACTGACCCTCAACTATTACAAATTTAAAGTTTAATATATAATTATAAGTTTGGGAAGCTAACCTGTCACTAGTGTCACGAAAAAATGACAGTCTCATCTGAGGACTCCAAAATAGAGGATGGAGCAACACTTCCATTGCACTTGGCCTGACAAACCAGGAATATTTTATTAGCAAACATTAGAGAAATTACAAACATTTCAAGAGGCTGAAATATCCACTCTGGCATTGAACACTATGGCCAGAGACATGCAAAATAGTAATCTTACCTCAGTTGAGGATCACGGTTTAACAAACGGAAAATAATATCCTCAGCTTCAGGTATACCATGCACCAATTTAAGGTCCATTTGGTTCTTCACAATATTGATATCACGCTCAAGACGTTCGCCAAAAGGATGTCTGCCACTAGTGATGCAAAAAAACAGAACACAACCTAAACTAAACAAATCTTTTGCGTGAGTTTGGCGGCCATGAAGAAGTTGTTCAGGTGCTTGCCAACCAGAACTGCCACAACCTGTAATTAAGTCAACAAATATTAGACTAAAACAACCAATAACCACTAAAGTTTTACATACAAAATCTGTAGGATACAGGATAAGAGAGTGGAACTCAGCAGGAAAAGTCTAGGATCACCAGCTCTACCACAACCCTGTGACATAAAAACTTGAAAATGGACCACAAGGCCTTAATAGAATAGATCTGTAGGTGGTCTAGACCTAATTAAATACTTATGGGGAATGACAATTCATATGGCCCTCTCCTCTTCTGTAGTAAATATAAAGTTTATACCACATGAATGTTGCTAAAACTAGATGCACAAGTCCCGATGGATTATTCCCAAATCATGTAGATGCACAAGGCCAGAAACAATGTCCCTGTGTTTCAGAAAGATCAATAACTACTTGCTCATATAAAACCAAAATAATAAGAAATATAATAGAAAAACTAATGCCTATGTCCATTGGTGTCGTCTGTGTTAGGAGCAAAGACATTAATATGGTGGGATGTCATTAAAAAAAAGAAAAAAAAAACTCAAAATATAAATATATCATATTTAAGCATCAGGAAGAATTGTGAATTAACCTCATCAATTTCAACAATAGAGGGGATGGATAGCCATTTGCTTTCCACAAGTTAAGATCTTGCATCATGCCCTTAACTGAATCCAAACGGAACTTATATTCAATCACAGCTATCGATGATTGGTCTTCACTAAAGATGGTGTTATGAAAAGAGTTTGAGTAAATTTGAATCAGATCATCCAAGCTGCAAGTACAACGCTCTAGAGAAAGATACACAAAATCTTGATCATTCTCCACCCCGTACCATCGAACAATGTTTGGATGTCGATCAGATGTTAATAATATAACATCTTTCTATAAAGAATAGGGATAATTCTGAAATTACAAAATCTATAACACTATTTATATTTGTTAAATTCATTTTCTATGTTTTCCTCCCATAACCCAGTCTTCTATTAAATTCATTTTCTATTCTTCCTCCAATAACTCTCAATCTTCTAGTAATGAATTTCCACTTTGCTGAATAGTTTTTTGGCTAAAGTTATAAGATAAAGAATGAAACATTTTTAATCTTTGAACATGAAATTAGGTTTCATCCATCTATATCCAAATTTATCATTTAAAATGAACATTGTAAACATATGGTAAAAATGCAGATAATTAAACTATTGCCAGAAAAAAAAATCATGCTAACATGATGAACTAATTAATGTCCAACACAAACTTACAGTCATGTAAATAGGTCTGTGAAACCCGCAAACTTCGGTGAAGCAAGGAAGCGCCCCAACATGGTCCAAGTGACTGCAACCAAAGTTAACAAATATCACATGCCTTAACAAAAGTAGAAACCAAAACAAACAAACAAACACAAGAAAGCAACAAAGATAAATGGGTTTTAAACGGGTTTTACAAGTGAGTGATGATGATGCAACTAAGAGACTCACTTCATATATCTCTTGCTTGAACTCAGTTGCAAGACACTCACCTGCTATATCATCTCCGAATGCTGCAGAACCGTCATCATCGGGTGAACCGTGGAGCTGTAGAGATAAGCCCGTCGTGGAGGTACTAAGAGCCTGGAGTCGTGGAGGGGAGCTGGCCGAAAGAGAGGAGGCTGGACTGCTGGAGCCGCGGAGCGGAGGCGATCTGGCTGTGCAGGAACAGCGACATGAGAGTGGAGCTGCGGAGGGAAGCTGGCAGGACAGTGGCTGGCCGAGAGGGGGCTGACCCAAAACGCTTGAGACGCTGCAATTCCTGGAGCCGCGGAGGAGGACCGACTATGAGTAACAAGAGAGGGCGGCAGTGAGGAGTGCAATTAGGGATTTGATCAGCTTTCCAGCGAGACGGCAACGAGAGACAGAGGATACAGAGCATGCGTTTGGAAGATTTAGAGGAAAAAAAATTTTCTTTATATAGGTTTGTAAAATTCTAGGATATCCAAATATATTCAAGAGTGTCACATTACCCCTATTAATATCATTTAGCTCCTCATATTTTATTTATTTTCATACACGCCTTTATTGCCCTTTCAAGCTAAAACGACAACGTTTTTATTGCCTTTTTATTAAAAAAAAAATAATAATTTACTTAACTTTCAAATTTTATATAAAATAATTTATTTATTCTTTAAATTTTTTAGTTTTTACTATTATATCTTAATGAATTTAAATTTAAATTTATCTCTTATTTAATATCTTGAATAATAATTTCAATTTATCATTGTTCTTCCTTCTCTATCTAAAAATTTTTAATAATTAGTGTAATTTTCCATAACATTTAAAATTTAAAATAATTTTAATTATTTTTAATAATTTCATATGATTTTTTAAATTTCATAATACAAAATTGTATTTTTTATTTTTATTTTGATATTTAACATTTTCTTTTTAATATGAAAATAAATTCATAAGAAAAAACATTTTGTGTTTATAGTATAATATATATACTACCTCAATGGCATTATGAAATTTTCATTTTTCTAAATTTTTAGAATATTATATTTTTTAATTGACTAAAATTAAATTTTTTCTTATTTCATAAATTAATTAATTGCGTGTTATTTATTTTTAAATTTCATATATTTTACGAATTAATATAAAAAATTAAATAATAATTTAATTTATTTCTTAGTTAAGGTTTTCGCAACGTGCATGTGTTGCACGTTGTGAAAACCACATTTTAGCAACGTGCGCAAGGTGCATTTGTTGCACGTTGCCAAAAGATGGCTTTTGCAACGTGCACATGGTGCACGTTGCGAAAGGCCTGTTGCCATAGGCCTCTTTTCTTCTAATGTTGTTAAATTAAGTAAATTGAAGATCAATATTTGATCAAGAAAAATTTCAGAATATTGATCATTGAGTTGCAAGACGATAATTGAGCTATATATTAAGAGATATTAATTTGTAGGGTATTGATCCAAAAACATTATTAACACGATATATTTTTCAAAATCTAAAGTATTTATATGACTAAAACTAGTGAGAAATTTTAAAAAGGCGAAAATTTTATTAGATACTGACATCTGCCCTTATACAAACAGAAAGCAATTAATTTTCAAAAGTGATTAATTCATGATCTTCCTTTTTTATTTTTAAAAACAGACTTTTCAAACTTCCATAACAAATATTAATCTAGCAACGGCCAGTCGTTTTCTTCAGCTTTTAGGTAGCTTTGACGAATTTAAAGTTTTCAATCTTTTCTATTACAATCAATTAAAAAATGATATCCATGAATTAAGAAACTCACTCTTTTATGTGGTGCAATATTCCTTTTGTATCATTCGATAGAGATTCTAAATTATTAATATTCAAAATTTGACCATAAATTTGCTGAATAACAGTAATGGCTGTTCCCATGTAACAGCACCTGACAAATACTAAAGATTCCAGTTTGAATACATTAAACTGAACGAAATTAATTTTATACATGATTGATAAATTGATCTAATTGCTGCAGAGAGAAATTTGGTAGCCAGTGATAATTTTTAGTTGAATAAGTGATCGAATAACAAAATTTGCAAGTTATCTTAGCTTGTCGTTTTCTGACGGCAATTGAAAACATGTTATGAACATGGAATACATCGGATCATACTACATATGAAACAGTGGTCTGGTGGCATATTACAGGTAGGGAGAAAATAAAATTTTCACACACAAACTAAAATTGATGTCGATTAATAATACAAAAGTACACACACACGCACACACGAAGTGATGTGATCACTCATCACTTTACAACATTCTTGTGCTTTATACATATATGAAGAGAGAGCACACGACCGAAAATTACCGAAAATCCTACTTAAAACTTACTAAGCCTAAGCTTAGAGTACGGGACACCCAACGTTATATATATATATGCATGCATGCATATAGCTCTATCAAGCATTATTCCACAAGTACATAAAACTCTAGTAACAAGATACACACACACACTCATCACACACACACACACACGCTCACACACATACGCACTAAGCCTAAGCTTAGAGTACTGGAGCCCAAACTAATGGCAGGCCCCATAGCATTTCATTAGCCTCTCTCCACAGCTCAATGCTGTGCCCACCGTCTTCACGCTCTTTAAATATGAACATATCACCAACTTGAAGATTTTTCTCTCGAACAAATTGACGCCACTCACCAGTAAATACAGGCTTAGGATATTGCCCTGTGTTCCGGGTAGATAAATGAAACCTCCATTCTCTTTGTAGAGTCCAATCCGTAACCACCATATCCTGCCCTATAAATCCCTCCAACTGGGGCAAAACACCAGTTGGGATTGTTAGCCGATATTCAATATCGGTTTCCGTCAAAAGCTTTGAGAAGATCTCCGCCATGACAATATATAGCAACCAATTTCAAGAATATTAATTGGAGAAGTCTTTAATTAACTTATGTGTGTTAACCTTTCTTTGCTTCAATTTATTAAAATGTATGATGTATTTATAGAGAAGGTTATGCTATGCTTTTTCGGCTAATCCTAAAATCGACTTAAGATTATTCTATCAAAAATTATCTATCATTTCAGCATCAAGTGTCATCTTCGAATTTTGGATGGTTAAATTTCAAGTACAATATGAACAAAATCATTGATGTAACTGTGCTAATTCTAGAACATTGGTAACCTTTAAGGTTTGAATAAACTGAAAATATGACAAAACATCTTTTAATTATTATAACATTTTAAAATAATGCTACTACGAAAATTTATTTAGTCACATAATCAAAATACTGCTACTGCATATATTACCTTGTATGCAATGAAAAATATCATACATAATGCTCAATATATATATATATATATATATATATATTAATTTTTTTTTCTTAATTTTTTAGGCATCATCATGACACTTTTCTGGTCCCCTTTGTTAGGAAAGATTTTATGTTTCGTTAATATTTCTAGTAGACATGAAAAAATATTGTTTAGAAAGAAATAGTAATCTTTTTTCTTAATTTACTGTTGTCTCCAAAATTTTAAAGCTATAAAGAAGTGCAATCTATTTTTCATTTTTTTAATTAAAACAGAAATTTTATTGATCATCACAATAAAAATAAAATAAAATAAAATAAAAAAAGAGAGACAGGGAAGCTTTTGTAGTGAATCTATTAAGTGTTATCAATGATTTTATGCACTGTTCAGTATCACTATCACAGAATCAATTGGTCAAAATTTTTTTCTTCTATTTTAAGAAACAAGCTGGCGAAGACACGTCATGGCATGTCTATTTAATCCCGAATATTAACGCTTTTTGTCTTAATAGACCACCATAGTGATGCTCTCAAGGGGACGACAATGGTGCAAAGAAACAAATTAAAGATATAACAACCAAAAATAAATATAATATATATCCACCCTCGATACGAAACTCTGCAAAGAGTTGACCACATCCACATGACAAGTGACAACCCTGTTTGTTTAAACTATTTTGTTAGGATTTTCAAAAGTGGGTACAAGTGTCTCCACCAATTATTAATTAATTAATTAATTTTTCACTAACGATAGTAAGAGGGCCATTTTACCAATAATTTACGGATAAGAGGTGCAACCAATTGAAGGTGTATATCATGTATGTGCTTCATTTAAATATTATATTGCTTCACATCACTTGATATCGATTTTTTTGTAGTTGTTTAGTGTCATCAATCATTTATGCACTTTGCTTTAGCACAAGGTCAAATTTCACATGCATGCAGTTGAAATGATTCTAAGACATTTTCCGTGTGTTGGTGGTGGTCCTAGAAAATCTAGTAATGCAATATACCAAGTGAAAAAATCCCTTAAGATCAAAATTTAAAGTCCGGACAAAAAATATTAGCTAGGCAGCTTTCCAATTGCATGCATCATCAATCTAATGTTAGGCCATCGCAGGCCAAGTTGCTTAACTTTTGGTTAACTGCAATTCAAAGAATTCCACATAAAATAATTTGCCGCCAAGTCCATCAGGGAATCATTTAAGTAATGTTATCTAAATATGATTATTCTTTAACTTAATTTTTATGTGTGCTGGTGGTGTTGGTTGAAATCTGGTAATATGGGAATCATTGATGACCTTATTAATGGTTATTGTTTGTTAAATTCACCAATTTCAAATGAATATTACTATATCTACAACTTATATATAAGCAGTTTTTTCTAAAACCTGAGTTTGACAAATATTATTGAATAGATAATTATCATATCATATAATTTAATCTTTTTCATTTATTTTTATTTTTTTATCCATCCAGTGATATTTTGTCAACTCTGGTTGTATTTAAATTGTTTATAGATGAGTTATAAACATAACATTACTCATTCCAAAAAGTATTTAATGATGAACACTTAAATATTTATATTTAATAAGAGCTTAATTTATCATATTGCATTAATGGTGTCATTAAATTCCTCAACTTAAGCATATTTGTAGTCTTTGCATCTTTTGAATTAACTTCATCTTAATTTCAGTTTTTGTTACAAGTCCGATAAAATGGGCATAACTTTCCATTTATAGGTCAGAACAATGCAAATCTTGATTTGTTGGAAAGCTGATTAAATTATCTACAAGATTGCATCTCACAAGTATCATGAATTCGGGCTTTTAGTAGACCAAAAATGGACTTGAATTGAACCTATCAGCAGTTTCGATCTAGCCTGACCATGCCTCCGTATTTGATCATATCTCTTGATATACAAATCTAAATCATATGAATCAAGATGTTCTAGAAAGCTGAGAAAATATCTGCAACTTTCATGAAGACATGTGATCAAAATTCTAAAATTTTGATGTCGAAATTGGCAGTCAAATTCGATTCACATGATTATCCAAATTGTCAACAAGATATTTTACAATTGTCCCTTTGTAATTTGACAAGTTCGGCCCCAAATGTATCTATAAATAAAGGTGCATTGTAACTCATTAGGGCATCTTGGCTCTGGTTGGGATCTCTTATTATTGTTTTTTTGGCTCTTGTGTTTTTCTCTCTTAATGTTATTAATAAATCTTCTTTTTCTTACAATTTGTTTTCTTTCTTTCGTAATGTCTTGATAAATTCTCTCATGCTAAACTGAAAGGATGAAACCCTTGGTATGAGAATAAGGATCCTCTAACCCTTTAATATATGCTTAAAAATCATAATCTTTTGTTATTTATTTTGTATGATTTATATTTATTTCCCTAATCAATCTTGACACCACTCGTAAAATGGAGGTCTTAATCCAATGTACACAATCCTTGGCACATCAAATGCTTAGATCCTTTTTAGATGTCATATGGTTTTTTTTTTTTTTATCGACACAAGTCTAGTTGGGAACCTTGATTTATTGTAGACATATGGTGATTGGCATATTAGATGCTTGAACCCATTTACAAGAAGTGGTTAAAAAATTGGTAACGAAACACATATAATTCATATAACTAAAATGGGCTTAAATGACATATCTTCCAATTGGAACCTCCTTGATGTGTGGATTCCAATTGAGTTATAATTGGGTTATTTATCCTTATTTGATATATCAATGGCGGATTCCCTGACCTTAGCTTTCATTATTATTGTGTCAATTTCTCTTACTTGTGTATTTTAAGTATTCTTGTTTATTACTTATGAAATTGTTCCTTCATTTACTATGGTAAGTTTTACCATCTATTTACATGGATGGTTTTACCACTTTTGTTTTTGTTTTACATTTGAATGGTCGGTAGTACCACGTACCATCTTTGCTTATACTCGTTAACATTATCTTGTTATTTATTTAAATCATTCATATTATATTTGCTCATCTTTTAGTTTGTATCGCTTAATCTCCTTCCTTGTGGATCGACCTCGATCTTACCGGATTTTTTATTTCGAAACTCCTATACTTGAGAGATAATCCATTTTTGAATGTGTCAAGTTTTTGGCACCGTCGCTAGGGAAGGTAAAATTTGGGGCGCAAAATTATAATTATTCTCTTTTCTCATTTTAGATCTTAATTTTTTTTGTGTGCTTATCTTTTCTTTCCTTCTCTCTTTGAAAATTGCATGAAAATTTGGTCACGCACATCTAGTCATAGACTTGTTAGGAAAACATCATCTCCTCAGAAAACATGGCCATTCACAGATGAAGGGAACAATCGTTCCTAAAAAAATGACCAAAACCAACCAAGAACCCTCAGAGATTATATGAATCTGGTAAGGACTAGTGCACCATCTTGTGTAGTTTCTCCTTCCGATGCAATCCATTTCAATTTCAAACTGAGTTTTGTTCAACTTTTACCCACCTCTCATGACTTTGATATGGAGAACCCATATTCACATTTAAAAAACTTTGAAGAGGTGTGTAACTTATACAATGATCCAAATTGTAGAATAAACACCATTAGATTAAAGCTTTTCCTTTTTTCTTTAAAAGATAAAGCTAGTACATGGCCACAAAATTTGAGGTCAAGTTCCATCAGTTCATGGGACCAAATGAAACAACAATTTTTGAAAAAAAAAATTTCCTTCCCATTAAACAAATTCTCTTAAAAGACAAATCACCACTTTCACTCAAAAACCAGGAGAAACCCTTTATAAATGTTGGGTAGGTATAAAGAATTATTTAATACCTGTCCTCACCATGGTTTTGAAACTTGGAGAATAGTTGCACACTTCTATGAAGGGTTAGAACACCTTAAGATAGGCAATTAGTAGAGCTAAAATGTAACGGACAATTTAGAGATAAAGACTCTAAGGAAGCAATTGACTACCTAGACTCATTAGCAGAAAAGGCCCAAAATTGGGACACTGCTAGCACCTATGAGGTACCAAGTAAAGCCCCACCCTCGACATCTAATAGAGACGTATATAACCTTAAGGAAGACTATGACCTTCAAGCCAAATATACATCCCTAGCCAGAAAAGTCAAGGCTTTAGAAATAAAAAAGAGTGGTCAATTGAATTCTGTTCAAGAAATTGTCTACCACGTTTGTAATGCTAATGGCCATCCTCCTCATGATTGGCCAACTTTGCCTGCTTTTAGGGAATGTCTCCATGAACAAGCCAATGCCTTAAACACTTTCAAAAAGCCAAATCACAATCCATACTCACAAACCTACAATTCCGGTTAGAGAAATCATCCAAATTTTGATTGAAAAA
Source organism: Boswellia sacra (assembly GCA_013180625.2). NCBI lineage: Eukaryota > Viridiplantae > Streptophyta > Magnoliopsida > Sapindales > Burseraceae > Boswellia > Boswellia sacra. The sequence continues at coordinate 42,043 of SNVD02003345.1, forward strand.
ATGATAATCATGCACAATCTTCACAAGTCCATTTTCAAACACATCAAAATTTTCAATATTCTCATGATCATGCATATGCTCCTCCTCCTAGGAAGGACCATGCTCCTCCTCCTAGGAAGGACCTTCAAGAAACATTGCATTCATTCATTACAAAGCAAGAAGTTTTCAATAGTCAAACTGCTCAAACATTAGCAAATTTGTCACACACTCTTGCAAAATTTGCATATACATTTAGCATCCAAGAAAAAGGGAAATTTCCTTCTTAAACATTGTAAAACCCCCAAAGATCAATCTAACTCAAGTGTGGGTAGTTTAAGTAACCATTATGTGGACCAAGCCAAATCAATCATGACCTTTCGCAATGGTAAGGTTGTCAAAAAACACATTCAGAAACCTTATAAGAAAGAAGAAGAATCCATCTCTAAGGGTAAGGAAGAGGTTACCAAACCAACACCTAGTGAAGAAGGAACCAAATCACCACCTGTGTCTCCATTTCCTCAAGCATTAGCCACACAAAAGAAGCCAACCCACAATTCTGAAAGTTTTAAAATTTTCAAACAGGTACAGGTCAATATTGTCATGCTAGATGTGATCAAACAGGTACCTTCTTATGCAAATTTTTTGAAAGATTTATGCACTATGAAAAGAAAATTGAATGTGAAAAAGAAGGTTTTTCTAATCGAGGAAGTAAGTGTTATTTTTCAAAACAATAATACAGTGAAATATAAAGATCTAGGTTGTCCTACAATTTCATGTATTATTGGAGACCATAAAATTGAACAAGCTTTACTTGATCTTGGTGCTAGTGCGAATTTGCTTCCATATTCAATTTTTCAAAAACTCAATCTAGTGTGTTAAAACCAACTTCTGTGACTCTTTTGCTTATTGATAGATCAATTAAAGTCCCAAAAGGAGTAATAGAAGACGTGTTAGTTCAAGTTGATAAATTCATTTACCCAGTGGATTTTATTGTCTTGGATAAACAACCAGTGGAAGTATGTAATTTAATTCCTATCATCATAGGGCGTCCATTTTTAGCTACCTCTAATCCTTTGATTAACTGTAGGAATGGAGTCATGAAGCTACCATTCGAGAACATGACATTGGAACTTAACGTTTTTAATACTTGTAGACAATCACATGAAGAAGATGATAAAATTGAGGAGGCTAATATGATTGAAACTATTGTGGAAGACCACATCCAAAAAGGTAGTTTTTCTAACCCTTTGGAAACCCGTTTAGTCAATTCATTAGAATTGAGTATGCAACTAGAGCCTGATCTTTCTCTTATATGTTCTTTACTGGATTGTACACAGGTAATGAAAAATAAAGGCTTGAAACCATGATTTGAAGAATTGGGACAAATGAATGAAAGCAAGAAAGAGGAAGCTCCCAAGTTAGAACTGAAGTCTTTACCTGAAGGACTAAAATACACATATCTTATGAAGAATAAGACATATCCAGTGATAATTTCTTCATCCCTCACAAGCGAGGAACAAGGTGAGTTGATAGAAGTGCTTAAAAAGCATAAAAATGCAATCGGGTGGACCTTAAAAGACATAAAAGGCATTAAACCTTTGATTTGTACACATCGAATACATTTAGAAGAAAATGTCAAAATATCCCAACAATCTCAAAGAAGATTAAATCCACATATGGAATAGCTCATTAGGGCTTAAGTTCTTAAACTATTTTATGTGGGAATTATCTACACTATCTCGAATAGTAAGTGGGTAAGCCCCACACAAGTAGTATATAAGAAATTTGGCGTTACAGTAGTCAAAAATGACATTGGTAAATCATTGCCAACTTGAGTCTCATCTAGTTGGAGACTGTGCATTGACTATAGAAAATTAAATGCTGTCACTAGAAAAGACTATTTTTTCTTACCATTCCTTGACCAAATTTTAAAAAGGGTGGCAGGACATTCCTACTACTGCTTTCTTGATAGCTATTCAAGCTATTTTCAAATTCTCATTACACTTAAAAACCAAGAAAACACCACATTTATGCGCCCCTTTGGGACTTTTGCATTTAGAAGGATGCCTTTTGGACTTTATAATATGACAGCCACTTTTCAAAGATACATGTTAAGCATTTTCAGTGACATGGTTGAGCATTGTTTAGAAGTTTTCATAGATGACTTAACTGTCTTTGGAAATTCTTTTCCTAATTGTCTTGAAAACTTAGAAAAAGTATTAAGAAGGTGTGAAGAAAAGGTCTTATTTTGAATTGAGAAAAACATCATTATATGGTTTCCTCAAGAATTATCTTAGGTCATGTGGTGTCTTCCAAGGGAAACAAAGTGGATAAAGCAAAAGTATAATTAATTTCCCATTTGCCCCCACCAAAAACAGTCAAAGAGGTTCGTTCACTCTTAGGGCATACTGGATTTTATAGGAGGTTTGTAAGAAATTTTAGTGCAATACCTAAACCTCTTTGTAACCTTATATCAAAAGACACTTCTTTTGAATGGACTTAAGAATATCAAAATGCTTTTGATAAATTAATTGGACTTTTAACATCCACTCTAATTATGCAATCTCCTGATTGGTCCTTACCTTTTGAATTGATGTGTGATGCAAGCGATTATACAGTTAGTTCTATCTTAGAACAAAGAAGAGAAGATAAGCTTTATGTAATATACTACGCAAGTAGAAGTTTAAATGATGCATAAATGAATTACACTACAATTGAAAAAAAACTACATGCAGTAGTATTTGCATTGGACAAATTTCGGTCTTATTTAATTGGTTCCCCAACTATTGTTTATACTGACCATGCAGCTATGAGATATTTAATGTCTAAACAGCATGGAAAACCTAGATTGATACGGTTGATCTTATTACTCCAAGAATTCAACATCACAATAAAGGATAAGAAAGGAGCCGAAAATGTCATTGCAGATAATCTGTCAAGATTAATGACAGAGACATCAATTGAAACTTCACCTGTCAATGACTCTTTTCTTGATAATTTTTTTTTCTCCGTTGTTGCGGTACCTTGGTTTGCTAACATTGTAAATTTTCTTGCAATAGGAGAAATGCCACGTTATTGTAGTGAGCAAGACAAAAGGAAGTTTTTGACCGAGGTGAAAAATTTTTATTGGGATAATCCATATCTGTTCAATATTATCTCGACCAAATAATTAGAAGATACATACTCGACAATGAGGTAAGTAGTGTGATTAATTTTTGTCATTCCAAAGCATGTGGAGGACACTTTTCATAATTATCTTGAAAACTTAGAAAAAGTCTTTAAAAGGTGTGAAGAAAACGGTCTTATTTTGAATTGGAAAAAATGTCATTTTATGGTTACCTCAGGAATTGTCTTAGGTTATGTGGTGTCTTCCAAGGGAATTGAAGTGGAAAAAGCAAAAGTGGAATTAATTTTCATTTGCCTCAACCAAAAACCGTCAAAGAGGTCTGTTCATTCTTAGGGCATATTGGATTTTATAGGACGTTCATAAGAAATTTCAGTGTTATATGTAAACCTCTTCGTAACCTCTTAATAAAAGACACTTCTTTTTAATTGACTTAAGAATGTCAAAATGCCTTTGATAAGTTAATTTGACTTTTAAAACTGCTCCAATTATGCAATCTCCTTATTGGTCCTTGCTTTTTGAATTGATGTGTGATGCGAGCGATTATGCCGTTAGTGCGGTCTTAGGACAAAGAAGAGAAGGTAAGCCTGATGTAATATACTATGCAAGTAGAACTTTAAATGATGCATAAATGAATTACACTACAACTGAAAAAGAACTACTTGCAGTGGTCTTTGCATTTGACAAATTTCGATATTATTTAATTGGTTCTCCAACTAATGTTTACATTGAACATGCAGTTGTGAGATATTTAATATCTAAACAGGATGCAAAACCTAGATTGATATGGTGGATGTTATTACTCCAAGAATTCAACATCACAATAAAGGATAAGAAAGGGGCCAAAAATGTTGTTGTCGATCATTTATCAAGATTAACAACAGAGACATCAATTGAAACTTTACCTATCAATGACTCTTTTCCTAATGAATTTTTATTCCCAGTTGCTGTAGTACCTTGGTTTATTAACGTTGTAAATTTTCTTGCAATAGGAGAAATGCCACCGCACTGGAGTGCTCAAGATAAAAGGAAGTTTTTGACCGAGGTGAAAAATTTTTATTGGAATGATTCATATCTATTCAAATATTGTCCTGACCAAATAATTAGAATATGCATACCCGACAATGAGGTAAGTAGTGTCATTGATTTTGTTATCCCCCGAAGCATTTGAAGGACACTTTTCATCTAAAAAAGCAGCTACTAAAATCTTGCAATGTAAATTTTATTGGCTGCCTTATTTAAAGATGCACATGCATTTTGCAAAACTTGTGAAAATTGTCAAAATTTGGGATCCATTTCAAATCAAACATGATGCCTTTGAATCCTATTCTTGTTGTTGAAATTTTTTGCTATTGGGGTATTGATTTTACGAGAGATTTCCCACCATCATTTGGTTTTGTGTACATTCTTGCGGCACCAGATTATGTTTCAAAATGGGTTGAGGCAATTTTATGTTGAAACAATGATCACAAAACATTTATCGATTCTTGAAAGAGAATATCTTGTATATATTTGGAATTCCTCGAGCCATTATTAGTGATGGTGGTACACATTTTTGTAACAAATCATTTGAAACTCTAATGAAGAAATATGGAATGACCCATGAAGTTTCCATACCTTATCACCCGCAAATAAGTGGACAAGTTGAATTAGCTAATAAGGAGATAAAATAGATCTTAGAAAAAATGGTTAACCTAAACCATAAAGATTGGTCTCTAAGACTTAACGATGCACTTTGGGCCTATCGAACTGCTTTCAAAACATCATTGGGTTATGTCTCCTTGTTGACTAGTTTTCGAAAAACCTTGTCACTTGCCTGTGAAAATTGAGCATAAAGCTTATTAGGCCATTAAAACATTTAACACAAATTTGGATGATGCTTGCAAGTTACGTAAACTCCAACTAACTGAACTTGAAGAAATCAAGAATGAGGCTTATGAAATTTCTAAAATCTACAAAGAAAAAATGAAGGTTTTTTATGACAAATTCATTAGTAGAAAATCTTTTGAACCTTCACAAAAAGTTCTTTTATATGATTCAAGATTGTGTTTGTTTTCTGGTAAACTTCAGTCTCGTTGGACTGGACCTTTCATTGTGAAAAATGTTTTCTCTCATGGAGCAGTTGAAATTGAGAACCCAAAGGATGGTAATGTTTTCAAAGTTAATGGACAACGGTTAAAACCATTCTTTGAAAATTTATATCAAAATGAAGAATCCATTGCTTTAGTTGATCCTTTTTAAGGATTGATTTTTCCCGATCAAGTGGCGGATATGGTACTTCATGACTTTTAAAGTCGATTTTTCAGTTCTCTAAAAACTGTTGCTCACCGTACATTCATTTTCTTTTCTTCTCTCTTATTTTCTTCACATGGATACCATTCTATCAAATCTACACACACATTTTTCCTCTCTTCCTCAAAATGATTTGCTTAAAATTTATAAAGCTTGTGCAGAAAGACTAAGGATGTTGGTGCGCAACGGTATTCTTGCTGATTTAAGATGGTTAATTAGAGCCATAGTTCGATTTTCTTATGAATTTTCAGATGATCATGTTTCTATATGCCAGGTTTAGGAAAAAGCTCGTACGCGAAAAAGCAAAGAGCAAAAAGGTTACAAGTTTGTCACAAATGTGCAAGATGGACTTGTAACCAACATCTCCGCTCTTTTGGATTTTTGTCTAACAATCAAGAGGATAAGCTACAATTCATCAAGAATGGACTGAGTAGGGAGTCCTTAGATAATATCCAATTGACTCTTGAAATGCATTTTTGTGGAATTGTGCAGCGTGAAATTTTGAAATTATGGACACAATTTTGAGAAGAGCATGCACTTTACAGTCTTGAAAACCTGACTCAAAATGACCTTGTTTGTCATTTTATAAGAAAACTGGATGGGAAGCATATCCCCAACTCATATAAGGTGTTTAAGTCGTTTCTAGACATAAAATGATAAGAAGATATGAGCCACAGTTACAACTGCCTGTATATATTCATGTATGCTAGTATTTTCGAATTTTATGTCTAATAGCTGTCATTTTTTAATTTATATCTTTATCTTTCAGTTGAGTTATGCATTTATGTTGTCTTATTTCTATTTTTTTTATTTCTATGCTTTATTATCAAGCTTTTTCTAAAAACAGTCAAGCTACCTAGATAGATGTCACCATTAGAATACCTTTTTGCACTCTATAAATATGACATCCCTTCTCCTTCACTTCACACATATAGTTAGAGAGTTGCATAGACATGGAGGGAACCTCAAAACGTAGAATCCAAAAGATATGTGTATTTTGTGGATCTCGACCTGAAAAAAGTGAAAAGTTTGTAGAAGTGGCAAATTATCTTGGTAGGCTATTAGCTGAAAGAAAGATTCATATGGTTTATGGAGGGGATAGCCTCGGGTAATGGGCTGTGTGTCAACAGCTGCACTCTTGGGAGGTAGTAAAACTTTAGGTGTTATTCCTAGAGCTTTACCTATAGAAAGCATCATTGAAAAAACACTTTGACAGGGGTTACAGGTCTCCTCTATGCATGAATGCATGACATAAATGCTTATCAATTCAGATGCATTTATTGCTTTGCCAGGTGTCTTTGGTACTTTTGAAGAAATTTTTCAAATTGCCTCTTGGGCTTAACTAAATCTCCATTAGAGACCCCATAGGTTTGTTTAATGTTAAAATTTTTTTTGATCCTTTGCTACATTTTGTTGATGTAGTATATAACAGAATTTTATCCCACATTCGGCGCTACAGATTCTTGTTTCTGCCACTAGTACTAATGATTTACTTAACAAATTACAAGCTATCGAAAATGAACCTGACCCAGCAATAACTCAAATTAATTGGTCAGGGGGACACAACAAAAAGTGCAAATTGGATCCGACACTCTGTTTATAATTTTACTTGTCTTTTATTTTATTTCACGTCTTTCAGGTTATCTATTTTGAATAACTGAAGCTTTAGGTAATGTTTCCTATACTTTATCTCTCTCTACATTTAAACATTGAAGACAATATTTCATTTGGTTGGGGGGGAAGGATAGTAGACATAAGTGTGTCTTATATTTTCTTCTTGCAAAAAAAAAAAAGTGAGTAAGTAATTAGATTAAGAGTGGCGGTGTAAGTTCAATTCCTCTTGAGACACATTCTGGGTCAGGACTGGTAGAGTAAAGAGGGCCATTTTGAACTCATGAAGCCTTTTTTTTTTGGAAAAAAGTTACTATTCACATAAAAGAAAAAGTGAATGTACAAGATACGAGGGGTATACCCCAAGAAGAGTACCTAATACTCACAATTCCAAACAGGAAATACTAATGCCCAAGGGCCCAAAACAAAACAACCTAAACAAGAGAGCCAAAGGCCCAATCAAATATAAAAAAAGGCGCACTGGCCCAAACCAACCACAACTAAACCAATAGCAAAACAAAGTCCAAGAACAAAGTTAATTATGTAGACCCCATATGGCACGAAGCTGAGGAGTGATCGCATACTTGGCCTCCAAGGCTAGAAGCCGGGAACGAACCAAGTCAAAAATCTCATCAGTCACCTGACGACAGGTCCGACGTCGCTGTTGATACATACGATCATTCTTTTCATACCAAAGAGAATAAACCGTTGCAGAGAAGACCAAACGTGCAAGGATATGTCCAAAATTCTTCCTGCCCTGGAGATGCAGAGAAGCCCATTGGAGCAAGAACGTCCAACAAAAGGATGGCCAAACAACGAGAGTCTTAGCTGAAATCTCCCCCCAAACAGAAGATGAGAAAGGACAGCTAAAGAAAAGATGGTCATGGGTCTCATTTGCTGAAACACAGAGAACACAGCTTGAAGATTGTAAGATACCATGACGTTGAAGTCGATCCATAGTACGAAGCCGACCCAAAGAGGCAAGCCAAAGAATAAAAGAGTGTCTTGGGACATGGCCAGGGAACCAGAGAAGATGATGAAGAGTGTTCACCGGCCACCTACTCCGTAACAATTCCCATGCGGAGCCAATAGAGAAAATACCTGAGGTATGGCCCTTCCAAGCCCATTCTAACTAATTTGTCATTTTGTTTTGATTTTTCACTTTTGAAGACTCATTTTAGCTAACTTGATATGATTTAATTTTGATTTTTGAATTTTATAACGAGGTTATCTTATTCACTTCACTTTGAATTATTCAAATCTATAAACTCTCACAACTTTATCAGTTAATAAATTGTTTGCTCATGTACTCATTAAGCAACAATTCATGAACCTTTCTTCACACACACACATACCTTGATGCATGATTGTGGGTTGCAAAATAAAATGTTACAATATTTGAGTTCTTTTATTTTGTTTAGGATAACAAATAAAGGAAGGGGAAAGTAAAAAAAAGAAAAGAGAGAGAGAGAAAGCAAAAAAAGAAAAAGAAAAAAACAAATAAGCAATTGTGGATAAGTTTGGTCATGTAGCCTCCTTAATTCGAGGAATTAAGCCCTAGGGGTGCCTCAACACCTAATACCCTAAGACCAACTGGTTTGGGAGCTATTGGCCCAAAGCTCATTACATGGATTAAGGAGAAAGCTTAAAGGGATTGAACATTGCACTATCAACAATTTTCTAAGCAAAAATAAAATTGGAAACCCGAGTCTTTAACCTCATAGGGGTGTCTTAACACCTAATGCCTTAAGGCCAACTGGTCTAAGAGTCATTAGCCTAAGGCTCGCTACATGGATTAAAGATGCATTGTATCAAAATAATAATAATAATGATGAATGAATGCCCCCTGCATAAGGATGTTAGCCTTGATAAATATTAGAACTGATATGATTTCATTCCAAAAAGCCCCATAGTCATGTGTTGACTGAGCACAAAAAAACGTTTGTTAATATCTTGACTGAAGGGTTCGTGACCCTTTAAAAAAAAAGGAAAAAATCGGTTGAGAGTTTGTTTATTTGGATAGAATCAATGAGAGTGTAATAATCGTCACTTTGAATATAAAATTCTATAAATCATTGCTAAGTAATAACGCTTTAATTGCTAGGGATTAGCAATAAGCTGGTTGCGGGGTGTAATGAACACTTAAATATGTATGTTTAATAAAAGCTTAATTTACCATATTGCATTAATAGTATCATTAAATTCCTCAAACATATTTGTAGTCTTTGCATATTTCGAATTCACTTTATCTTAATTTTAGTTTTTGTTACAGGTTCGATAAAATAGACATAACTTTCTATTTATATATCAGAATGGTACAAATCTTGATTCGTTGGAGAGTTGATTAAATTATCTACAAGATTGCATTCCACAAGCACCATGAAATTTGGGTTTTTAATAGACCAAAAATGGGCTTAAAGTGAACCTATCTACAATTTTAATCTAACCTGACCATGCCTCCTTATTTTAACCATATCTCTTGATATAAGTATCCAAATCATATGAACCAAGATGTTCTAGAAAGTTTAGAGAAATATCTACAACTTTCATGAAGACATGTGATCAAAATTATAAACATTTCGATGTTGAAATTGGTGCACATGATGATCCAAATTGTCAACAAGATATTTTACAATTGTCCCTTTGTAATTTGACAAGTTTGCCCAGAAATATATCTGTAAATATAGGTGTATTGTGACCCATTAGGGCATCTTGGCTCTGGCTGGGATCTCTTCTTGTTATGTTTTTCTCTCATGCATTTTGTTCTCTTAATGTTATTAATAAATCTTCTTTTTCTTGCAATTTGTTTTCTTTCTTTCATAATATCTTGCTAAATTCTCTCTTACTAAGGTAAAAGGGTGAAACCCTTGATATGAGAATAAGGATCCTCTAACCCTTTAATATGTGCTTAAAAATCATAATCTTTTATTATTTATTCTATATGATTTATACTTATTTCCCTAGTCAATCTTGACATCACTCGTAAAGTAGAGGTCTTGATCTATTATAGACAATCCTTGACACATCAAATGCTTGGATCCTTTCGAGATGTCGTATGATTCTTCCTTATAGACACAAGTCTAGTTAGGAATCTTGATTCATTGTAGACATATGATGATTGACACATTGGACGGTCGAACCCATTTACAAGAAGTGGTATAAATATTGGTAACGAAACAAATATAATTCATATAAATAAAATGGGCTTAAATGACATATCTTCTGATTGGAAGCTCTTTGATGTATGGATTCTAATAGAGTTATAATTGGATTATTTATTCTTATTTGATATATCATGGGCGGGTCCCCTAACCTTAGCTTTCCTTATTATTGTGTCAATTCTTTTACTTACGTATTTTAAGTATTCTTGTTTATTACTTATGAAATTGTTCCTTCATTTGTTATGATAGGTTTTACTACCTATTTCCATAGATGGTTTTGCCACCTTTTGTTTTTGTTTTACATTTGAATGGTCCGTAGTACCACCTACAATCTTTACTTATACTTGTTAATATTAGCTTGTTATTTATTTAAATCATTCATATTATATTTGCTCATCTTTGAGTTTATACCTCTAAATCCCCTTTCTCGTAGATCGATCTTGTCTTAACGGGTTTATTACTTTGACACTCCTATACTTGGGAGATAATCCATTTTTTTATGTGTCAGTTATTGATTAGTTTATTTTTTACGTTTAGGACTTTGCATCCCAAATGCCCATAACTTTTGATTTCATAAATAAGGATGACAAAATTCCTGATTTCAAGTTAAGGGTTCATTCCCCTGCCCGACCTTGGATAGAATTATCATCTTTCCCTTTGTTGCACCTTAGATTTTTTCAGGGTTTTTTTTAGGTTAGGTATCTGCGGGTGTTACATCACAACAGCTGCCACTAGGGAAAAAGAAGAGGTTTTATTTTTATTTTCTTACCAATTACAATAAATATTGAGCTAGTATTGATGGCCAAGCTTTTGTAAGATTTTCAACACATCTTAGTTGAAAGTCACAGCTTTCCCGTTACTTCATCATTTTGGCATATAAAATGATGAGATGGGCTTCAGAATTTTTTCCTATTATTTGTCATTTAGGCTTATCAAATGATGAGATAGGCTATAAAACTTAGGCCTGGGTTGGGGCTTTTTGTTGCACTCTCGTCGAAGCCTGGCGGGGCGAGGTAAATATTTTAGTGGAATGCTCGAAATAAAAAGTGGCATAGAGATTTAGAGAATTTTAGAATAAAATTTTATTTAATCTCCACTTTTAAACTCTCAAAATCTTATCACTAAGTTCATTCCATTAATATTTTACTTTTATATTTTTCTTTTAATAAATCCTTTTAATTCCTAAATTATCCTTCTTCAATCCTAGTCTAACTTTGTTATTGATGTTTGGTTAAAACAATTAATTTATCATATCATTATTCTTTCAACATGTTTTCAAAGAGTCAATCGCTTTTTCCTTTACTTTCTTCTATTTTCATCTTATATTTGCACAAAAAATAATTAAGGATAGCAAAGAATCTTCTACTATATGAGGCAAGGAATTGGATTCGACTTGCTATTATACTACGAGGATCTTTTTGCCATTATCAAGTGAAGAATAATAGTATATAAACAAAGTTATAGTAAACGATTATTCTATCACTCTTCCAATAAGATAGTGACACACAAGGTTGCTTAGAGAATTATATAGTGGATAGATCTTGTTGGTGACTGTTGTGGTTTTTCCCTCCAGTTTCTAAATTTTGCTTAGAGTTAAATTGTTGTTATTCTTTATTTTTTATTTTTATATTAATATTAATATTTCTGTAAAAGAGGATCTTGGAGAATTTGAAAACATATATTCCTTATTTGAGAGGATCCAGATTCACAACAGTTTTTCTATTAGTGGTATTAGCAGTGGCAATCTTGGACATCAGTCGCCCTTTGTGAGAGGATGTTAAGCAGCCGCCGACACCAACCAGCGGAGAAGGAGAGGGCAAGGGTAGCAATAGTTGTATATAGCATAGAGATTATCAGTTCAGGTGTTAAGTGGGAGAAAGAAGCCATAAACACCCTTAATTCCAAACTAGTTAATGCAAATCCTAAGGGTGTCCACAAGTTTCGCTCTCAGAAAATATCAAAATAAAAATAATATCTGAAAAGATGGGAGATTTTTAAGATTTTCATAATTATCGATAGTTTAGGAATTTGTTTGCAAACCTCAGGGAGGTCTGTGATACTTTAACCTCATGTGTCCATAAAAACTATAAATACTTACAAGCAATTTGCTTTCTCCTTCAACCGTATCTCAGGCTCAACAGTCAGTGCCGAGTCGTCCTTCACCATCATGCCATCCTGTACTTCGACATCCCAATTTCACCTTTTGGGAAATGTTTAGTCCCAAAAGAACTAACAGCTAAACATTGCAGAAAGCACACTTTGGATGATAAAACCCTGCATTTTTTCGAAGTTGAATAATTAGAAAAATGGAAGAAGGTATGCACTGAAAGCTGTGAAAGATAAGGTCGTGAGAATAGACTTGGGGATGACCAACTCGACCGTTATGGTGATGGAAGGAGGGAGGCAGATAATTGTGACCAATGTAGAAGGCCAGAGAATGACGCCATCTGTGGTGGCCTATGGGAAGAACGAGGATAGGATGGTGGGTCAGATTGTGAAATGCCAGGTTGTTATAAACCCTGAAAATACGTTCTTCTCAGTGAAGCGGTTTATTGAGAGGAAGATGTCTGAAGTGGATGAGAAGCAGAAGATGGTTTTGTATAATCTTGTCACTGATGAGAATGTGTATGTCATACTGGAATGTTCAACTATCTAGAAACGCTTTGTTGCTGAAGAGATTTCAGCTGAGGTGGATTTGGTTAAATTGTTGATGTCATGGCTGCTTGTCGCATTTACTTCAGTTTTGGCCAATTTTTATAGAGATTTGATTTCGTGTTATATGTTCTGAGTATTGTTGTTTGGCTGTTGAGAAATACTACAAAAATGAAATAAATTTTTAGCCCGTGGTTTGCTCCCTCACAAGATTTTATTTTAATTGGTTGTAGGGGTTATTTTGCCTTCGTTTCACAATTGGTTATCTTATACCTAATCTACTTAGATTAATTACTTAGAGCTAGTTATTTTCTGCTTCTAATTTAGGTTTTGAGCTCGTTTCCAGAAAGCTGGTGGATGATGCATCTAAATATTTAAATGGTAAAGTGACAAAAGATGCGGTCACGGTGCCTGCTTACTTCAATGATTCTCATGCAACCGAACATGTTGGTCGTATTGCTGGCTTAAATGTTCTTCAAATCATCAATGAGCACTACTGCTTTGTTGGCATATAGATTTCAAAAGAAAAACAATGAGACCATCCTAGTGTTTGATATTGGTGGTGGTACTTTTGATGTTTCAGGTGCTAGGCTGCTAGCTATGTCAGAAATTTGTGTTTCGTGTCATATGTAGACTTTAAGTTATACAATGGGTTAGTTTATTTAATACTGATATAGAAAATTATATGCTTTGAAATTCGTTCTTGTGATTATTTTCAAATGTTAACTATGTTGCCTTGTTGGGATGCAATGAACACTCAGAACAATTTCTGGGAGAAAAATAACTCTTATTCACAACGAAAATGAATATACAAGAATTATACAAACACTTCCCACACTCACTCTCTTGGAGCTCTCTGGCTCTCTTCCTCCTAAAACTCCCCGATTTCTAGGATGATATAAACTATGCAGAATCGTCCTCTATTTATAGGAGGATTCTGCCTCAAATTTTCAAAAAACGTTAGGTGAATAATTGGGTGGATGGTTGGGAGGGAAGACTGCTCCAGCAATTCTCCCCCTCCATCCCATGTGAAAGGGAATAACCACAAAGATAATTAGACAACCTCTAATCTAACTATGTCTCTACACAGTTCTAGCTTGTTTCTTGTGACTCCCTTTGTCAGCATGTCTGCAGGATTCTCCTCAGTATGGATCTTCACTAGTTTCAATAGCTGTTTATCTATCACCTCTTCATTTGGGAATGATACACTGAATTCTTGCTCAAAACCAAAGCACTTTGACTGTCACAGTATACTTTGTACTCTTTTTGTTTGATCCCAAGTTCTTGAAGAAAACGCTTTACAACATTTCCGTCCCAGCTTCCGCTGCGACAATATATTCAGCCTCTGTTATAGATAGCACAACACACTTCTACAGTTTTGACTGCCAGGACACAACTCCGCCTGCAAAAGTGTAGACAAAACCTGACGTTGATTTCCTACTCTCAAAATCTCCGGCCATCTCTGAATCTGTATAGTGTTCCAAGATTGGATTAGCTCCCCCGTAACACAAGCATATCTTTGAAGTACCTTTCAGGTATCTGAGAATCCACTTGACTGCCTCCTAATGTTCTTTCCTTAGGTTGGAAAGAAACCTGCTCACTACTCCTACAGCATGAGCAATATCCGACCTTGTACACACCTTGGCATACATTAAACTTCCCATAGCAGAATAATGGGGCACTGACGCCATGTCCTCTATCTCTTTCTTGGATGAGGGACATGATCCTTTGCTTAGCTTGAAGTGATTAGCCAGTGGCACATTAACTGGCTTAGCACCATCCATGTTGAAACTTTGAATCACACATTCAACATATTTTTCCTGAGACAACCGTAACTTCTACATTTTCCTGCCTCGATAGATATGGATCCCTAAGATTTGCTGAGTTGGTCCTAAATCCTTCATATCGAAGGTTGTTGAAAGCTCATTATTCAGCTGCTTTATTTTTGTTGCATCCTTATCGATGATAAGCATGCCATCCACATATAACATAAGTGCAATAAAATCTCCACCTGGAAGTTTTTGAAAATAGACACACTGGTCTGCAGCGTACCTTTTGTACCCATGACTTACCATGAAGGAGTCAAACTTCTTGTACCATTGCCTTAGTGCTTGCTTAAGACCATACAAGCTCTTTTTCAGCTTGCACACGAGCTTTTCTTTCCCCTGAACCTCGAATCCTTCTATAGATTTCTTCATGCAAGTCTCTAAGAAGAAATGATGTCTTCACATCCATTTATTCAAGCTGTAAATCTAGACTTGCGGTCAACCCGAGGACGACGCGGATTGAGGACATCTTTACCACCGGTGAGAAGATTTCATCAAAGTCAATTCCTTTCTTCTGAAGAAATCATTTTACCACCAACCAGGCTTTATGCTTCATCGCCTTTCCTATTCTATCTTTCTTGAGCTTGAGCACCCACTTATTCCTTAGTGCCTTTTTTCAGTCAAGGAGCTCAACCAATTCATAGGTTTTATTCTTCTCCAGAGAAATCATCTTATCTTGCATTGCATGCAGCCAACGTTCTTTGTCTAGATGAGATAAGGCTTCGCGAAAGCTTTCTGGCTCCTCTTCTTCAGTAAGCAGTGCATATTCTGATTCTGGATATTTTCTCAATGGATTCCGACCTCGCTCAGATCGTCTTACCTGAGGTTCTTCATCTTCATAAGGTACAGTAGCTTCTGTAAGTGATTGTGGCTCCCCTGGCTCAGCATTCTCTTCATTTTCCTCCTCCTGATCTGCTTCTGGAACTTCTTCTGGCACCTCATCAATTTTTGTGGAATTCGATGTGGAGGCAAAATCTATAACAATATCTGGGGCACTGCTAGTGGGATTTTTAGATATTGTTGGCTTTTCAACGTCTTCAAGTGTTTGGTCTTCATGGAACACCACATCTCTGCTTCGGATAACTTTCTTTTCCTTCGGTTCCCATGATCTGTATCCAAATTCTTCATCTCCATAACCAATGAAGATACATTGGACAGTCCTTGCATCGAGCTTCTGTCTGAGCTCTTTGGATACTTGTGCGAAGGCTAAACAACCAACCACTTTTAAATGATTATAGAAGGGCTTTTTATTAGACTACACTTTCTCCGAAATCTCGAAATTTAGTGGCACTGATGGTGATCTGTTGATTAAATAACAGGCGATGCGAACAACCTCTCCCCAGAATGGCTTGGGCAACTTAGCCATTCTGAGCATGCTCCTGACCCATTCCATGATAGTTCGGTTCATCCTCTCAGCCACTCCATTATGCTGTGGTGTACGTGGGATAGTTCTTTCATGACAAATGCCGTATTTCCCACAGTAAGCATCGAACTCTCTGGAGGTATACTCGCCTCCATTATCTTATCAGAGGCATTTTAACTTCTTACCTGTTTCACGTTCTACCATGGCATGAAACAGTTTAAACTTCTCCAGAACTTGATCCTTTGTCTTGAGGAAATACACCCACACCTTTCGAGAGGCATCATCAATGAAGGTCAAGAAATACCTGTTGCTGCCTAGGGTCTCGACTTCGAGGGGTCCGCATACATCATAGTGTACTAGCTCCAACAACTCTGATTTCTTCACTAATGAGGAGCTGAATGACACCCTCCGTTGTTTACCGTACAAGCAATAGTTGCAAGGATGAGACGCTACGTTTTTAGAAACGGTAATCAGCTCCTTCTTCTCAAAGATTAACAAACCCTTCTCACTCATGTGACCGAGCCTTTTATGCCACAAATCTTGAGAGACCATGTGTTCTGCTACATTAAGGCTTTCTCCATCTATCTTTACATGAGTCCTATAAAGATTGTCACATAGTTTTCCTCGAGCAACCACCATGACCCCCTTCATCATCTTCCATGTGCCATTGGTGAAACAGCTCTCATATCCTTGCTGATCAAAAGCTTTTACAGAGAGTAAGGTAAGTCGAAGATCTGACACATGGCGAATGTCCTTCAAGGTTATTGTACATCCGACGTTCGTTTGGAATTGAACGGCGCCAATTCCCATAATTTTGGCCGTGCTATTATTTCCCATCTTTACTATACCAAAGTCTCCTACTTTGTATCTGGTGAAGATCTCTTTGCAAGGATGACGTGGCAGGAAGCTGTTGTGTCTATCACCCATTCCATTCCTTGGTCTGCTGTGTGGAAGCATGTCTCTTCTGCATAAATGGTCACATCTTCTACAACTGTAACTCGTGGCTGTCCACTGCTTTGTGCTTGTGAACTCTCCCGGTTCTGATTCCGTAAATTGCGATAATTTTTCTTTAAATGGCCCTCTTTACCACAGTGATAGCATTTGTACATGGGTCTCCACCCATCTGTCGACTTGCCTCTGCTTTTATTTCTACCTCTCCTTCAGTCTTTTTCTCCTCAAGACTGTCTTCCTCGATTCTCCATGATGTAGGCTTGCTCTTGACTAGCGCCTGTATCTTTCCTTCTAGCCTCCTCATTGAACAAGGCATCCTTAAACATTGACAAGGTAAGTTTGCCACCGGGGGCTGAATTACTGAGGGAGACCACTAACGTCTCCCATGAGTCAGGAAGAGAGCTGAGAAGTAGGAGAGCTTATTCTTCATCTCCAAGCTGTAATTCAACTGCTGATAGCTGATTTACCAAGGTTTGGAACTCACTTGTGTGTTCTACTACGAAAGTTCCACTCCACAACTTCAAGTTTACAAGCCATCTCATCAGGATGGCTTTATTTCGTGCTGACTTGGCCTGATAAATACCCTTTAATTTTGTCCAGAGAGAATATACATTATTTCCTGGGCTACATGGTGGAAGACGCTGTGGTCGATGCATTGCCTGATCTGACCAATATATTTTCTGTTCATCTTCTTCCACTCTGCTTCTTTCTCAGACTCAGGTTTCTGCCCTTTGAACTCTATAGGATTAAATAGATCCTTACAACTGAGGAGATCCTCAATCCTGGGCCTCTATAGTGTGTAGTTGCTAGCTGTCAGCTTAATCATGGCTCCAGATGATTCTTTCATTTTAGAAAAAACTAATTGACTAAAATTAGAATTGAATTTCAAAAATTGGAGCTCACCATTACGTCCGGAACGGTCAAAAATGGTGGAATAGCCTCTTTCGGGGCTCAAAAATTCCTTTTGTGCAAGAACTATAAAGCTTGGAAATCTAGGGACTAAACTGAAATGTTTCAAAAAATTATGGGGCCATACCGTAATTATTAGGAATTATAGGGGTGAAAATATAATTTCAGAAAGATGGTGCTGACATGGCAGTGGCGGACCCATGGCATGACATGGTCGACACGTGTCGCTGACATGGACGATGACGTGGCAGACACGTGGTGCTGACGTGTCTGCTGGCATGGCAGATAATGTGATGACATGGCATTGACATGTATGCTGGCGTGGCGGATAATGGTGCTGCCATGGCTAGTAACGTGGTCGTCTTCTACATTCAGTATGAAGCCCACGCGCAGTCCAAGCTGTCGGCGTGTGCGACGTCTCTAGTGGCCGTTTTTGTCGCTGAAAAATTGCAGCGTGCTCGTCTCGATGTTAGGAACACAGTGGACTCTTCAAATTTTAAATTTGAGTACTTTCAAAAGATCTGAAATTTTTGGAAACAGGGGACAATTTTCTTTATTTTCTCTCTTTTTGTTTCGGCATCCCAGGAGCTCAACCGGGCTCTGATGCCACTGGTTGGGATGCAATGAACACTCAGAACAATTTCTGGGAGAAAAATAACTCTTATTCACAGAGAAAATGAATATACAAAAACTCCCCACACTCGCTCTCTTAGAGTTCTCTGACTCTCTTCCTCCTAAAACTCTCTGGTTTCTAGGATGATATAAACTCTGCAGAATCGTCCTCTATTTATAGGAGGATCCTGCCTCAAATTTTCAAAAAATGTTAGGTGAATAATTGGGTGGATGGTTGGTCACCTAACCATCACCTAATCATACCTACCTTCCCATGGGAGGTGGCTACCTTCACATCGGAGGGAAGACTACTCCAGCATGCCTTTGATTCAAAAGGTATGCCTATGCCTAGATACTTGAGTACCAACTTACATCACCTTCATTCCAATTGTTGAGGTTGGTAATGGAGTGTTTGAAGCGCTCTCTACTTATAGGAGACACATTTTGGCGGTGATGACTATGGTAAGGTTTGAGTATTTTCCTTGTACATACATATGCATGCATGTATCTATAATTTGTGGTCTGCTAGGTGGTGAATGAACTAATGGTTATCTTGTAATGGCTGCAGATAATTGTCAATTGGCTTGCTGAAAACTTCAAGAGAAATCCAGAGACAGATCTTTTGAAGGAAAAACAAGCTAATAAGCGGTTTATCGAGGCAGCTAAGAAAGCTAAAACAGAGTTGTCATCACTGACAAAGACAAACATCAGGTACGTTACTTGCATCCGAATGACACTCTTCATGTGCAGGATCCTTTTGTTATACTGATAATTTTCTGTTTTGCCAGTTTGCATTCATTGTTGCTACTGCAGATGGGCCTAAACATATTGACACCATTCTTATGTGGACCACGTTTGAGGAATTGTGTTCAAATCTGATTCAAAGGTACCTCAAAAGTTATTCATTTGAGATCTTGCAGTATTAATGCCTCTAAATGTCTTATAGTTGGCACCATGGACGGAGCAAAGAAGGGACAAGGAGGGGCAATTGCCCCTTCTCGATTTGAAAATTTTTTTTTGGATTTAAAATTTTTTTTAAACATGTATTATCTATTTTGCCCCTCCTAAATTCTAAAATTACAAATTTAATTAAAGTTAACCCATTTTTTAAATTGTTTTCTCCCCTCTTATTTCTAAATTTAAAACCATACTTCACCTTTTGTGTTCCCATCTATTTACACAAAATAAGGAATTATATCTTCTTTCCCGTCCATTTATATAAAATAAGAAATTATCTTTTCTTCTTCTTCTTCACTTCTCAACATCACCTTCACCGAATCAAAACTTGTCTATCTTGCGTTCCATCTATGTACATAAACAAGAATTGGAAGTTAGTATATGAAGAGATAAAAATCTTCTTCTCCCGTCTTTTATTTATTGGCTTTCATCATACTAAGCAAATATACTCCGTTTTAATATCGTTGAAGTTGATGATCACTTTTTTATTCTTCATCTTGATTTATAATTTATGGCTGTTTGGTTATCATTCTTTTATCTATGAAAATAAGATAATATCATTCTATTATCTATGAACAATGAGATACTAGTTCTATGTAATTGCTTTATTTTTTGTCCAATGACTTGCTAGTTTCTGTCATTGTTATTGTGTGTTATAATTTTTATTTATACAATTTTTTTTCTATATTTATTTTATAATGTTCTTTTTAAAAGTATGTTATGTGTCATGATTTTGAATATTTTGATATTTGTTATAATATACATAAACTAAGCATGGATGCTACAGGCCTCATCTATTATTTATTTGCATCATAAATTAAGAAATGTAATTTTGTTAGATTTATTAAATTATTAAAAGTTGTCAAGATTAGAAAAAACTAATTTTATTACTCAAAAGCCAACTATTATCTATTTGCATAATGAATTGCTACATTGATTATTCCTCTTTAAATAAGCTATTCTATAGATGAAGTAAAAGTTAGTCAAATTACTAGTTGAATATAATACTAAATTAAGTTTATTATTTATCTGCATCATAAATTAAGACTTGTAATTTTGTTAGATTTATTGAATTATTTAAAGTTGTCAAGATTAGAAAAAAAAACTAATTTTATTACTCAAAAGCCAAATATTATTTATTTGCATAATAAATTACTAAATTGATTATTTTTTTTAAATAAGCAATTCTATACATGGAGTAAAAGTTAGTCAAATTACTAAGTTGATTATTCCTCTTTAAGAAAATATTTTTTTTAAATTTATTTACATAATTAAATAGGAATCAATTGTTAATGAAATTTAGTATTATATTAATCTAATGTTAATAACATGATAAATTAGAAATCATATCATACTTTTAAAATATTAAATAATCATGTTGAAGATAATTTTATGAAATAAATATTATTATTTATATTAAAATTTTTAATTTTACTATTCATTAATTTGCCCTCCTTGATGGACTTTCTGGCTTCGTCTATGGTTGGCACTATACTTCAAAACTTATGATATTTCCAAAGTTTTTTTTTTTTTTAAATCAAGTTTCTTACTTTTGTATTCTTCAGGCTTAAGAAACCGATTGTAAATGCTGTAAGGGATGCAAAACTTTCATTCAAAGATGTGGATGAGATACTCCTCGTAGGTAGATCAACACGTGTTCCAGTTCAGGACCTAGTAAAGACTCTACTGGAAGGGAACCTGATTTCACTGTCAATCCTGATGAAATTGTTGCCGTAGGTGCTGCAGTTCAGGTAGGTATACAATCACTGCAATTTATGAGGAATTTATACTGTTCTTGGCTGCTTCATAAACATGGCCGTGGTTTTCATGTTGGGGGTTTTGATAAATTCTGTTTTCTAAGCAATTTTCCTTCTACATATATAAAAATTTTAGGATTAGTATATTAATTCAGGTTAATCTCAAAACTCGTGCTTTTTTTCTTTTTTCCCTATAAAATTATAACTTTTATAATTTCAGGCTGGTGTTCTGGCCGAAGATTCCACTGACGTAAGGCTCTTAATTGGCTATGACTCCGTTAACTATTGGGTTTGAAGGCTGCGGAGGTGTGATGAAACGAGTTATTCCAAGAAATACTACTCCACCAGCCTCAATACAATATCAATGGCGGGGAAACATCCGAAGATGGACAGGAAAATGTTGTGATCAATGTTTATCAAGGTGAAAGAGCATTTGTTCGCGATAGCAAATTTTTCGCCAGCTTTGTTCTTGATATTCCACCTGCAGAACATTTATTTTCGAAGATTGACGTCAGAGATTGATATTAAAGGGGTTTTGTATGTCACTGCCACCAATAAAAGAACTGGAAGGAAGCAAGGTATCATCATTAAGGAATCAAGGTAAGAATGATACACTGTAGCTAATAATTCGGTATTTTTTTCTTTAAGGGAGCAAACTTTTTACTCTTTTGATCCCCCTTTGTTGGAGTAGTGGTCAAGGGTCAGAATCCGTATGCTGACACATGGCATAATCTTAAAATTTGGGTTGTTCTTGTACTTGCTTTTTCACCTTAGATTTAGGAAAAACCAAATGCGCAATTCCGTAGCAATTCTCCAAATGGAACTGTGTTCCAACCTTGTGTAACATACAATCCTGCAAAATATGATGATTAGACAAAGAAAGCTCTCCAAAGGAATGACAAGATCACAATAAGTTTTTAAATAGAAATCAAGACTTTTATATTGTTGTGGTGTGGAAGCAGAGAGATATGGTATTAACTTTGTTTTTTTGAGAGAGTTCTCTATGCCTCCTTTAGAGCTTCTTCACATATTTATACTCTTTACTCTCCAAAAATCCCTCCTTATCTTTGCTCTTAAAAAAAAAAAAATAACTCCATTGAAATTTAAAAGAATATCTTTTGAAAATAATAACTATCTTTTTAGATAATTTCTCCTTTTCAATTTAAAAATAATATTTTTTTTAAAATTCAAAATAATTATCTTCCTAAACAATTATTTCATTTGAATTCGAAAAAGTGTATTTTTTAAAAATTAAAAATTATCAATTACTATCTTTGCTAGATAATTATTCTATTCAAAATTTGAATTAGAAAGCAAGATGATAATATTATCAATATATTTTAAAAGAAGTATAATTATTAATTTTAAAGATAATAATCATATTTAAAATAAATTAAAAGAAAAACAAGTCAATCTGTGATTCTATTATTTAAAATATTCTTTTTAGATTAAAAACCCCCCAAGTGGGATTAACCTTTAATATTTGAAAAAGAGTAGTTCTATTTAGCCCCCATTTTTTAATCTTATTTGGCTCCAACTCAAAATTAAGGATAAATTTATAATAAAAATTTAATAAATGAGACAATTAATATTGAGTGAGTAATTAAACTTAAGAAAATCTCTCATTTTCTATCCTTTTTTCCTTTTTTTTCTCTAACAGTAATTTCATCCTCCCTCCCTCACACCAACTTCATCTCTTCTCTCCCTCCAATTTGAGTGTTTTTTCTCTCAAATTTATTAAAATCCATTTATCTTTCTTTCTCCTTAATTTTTGCCAATCACAACCAAAGTTATAGAATGATTTGGTGCCATTAGATTTAAGGTTATGTGATTGCCTAAATTTTCATCACAACCAACTTCACCCCTTATATCAAATTAACATCAAATCATTCTACAATAATTTACCTTAGGTTTTAAAAAATGTTACCTGTAGATATATATATATATATATATATAATTTTAAAAAAATAAGAAATGTTGTGGTATCAAAAAATTGAAAAAAAATAAAACACCAGTAAGATTAAATAATAATTTAATTAAATGCTAAATTGAAGAAAATATAAAAGTCAAACAACATTTTAATTATGGTTATTATAAGAATATCCAAAATTAGATATTGAGTGAGAGGAGAGATTGTTAAATATAATTTAATAGTACAATTATATCTTCATTAAATAAAAGGTGGGGGTTAATGAGGTGAAAAATGGGATTGAATAATAATAGCTAGTCTTCAAACAATAGAATTTGCTATACTTTCTTGATCCTTTTACACCACAAGCTCATAATTAAACCTCTTTAATGACTTGGGCCCATTTGCTCTAAACTAAATAAATTAACCATCAACATTACCCATTTTATCATATGGAGTATGCAATAAAATGAGCGATATGTACAATTCATATTAATAATACTATTCTCTCTGTGTGTGTATATATATATATATAATATGAATAAATTTATATAAAATTAATACTTTAAAACGTAACTGAAGCACAAATTCTAAAGCATATATAACAAATAACGAACGAAGTATAATAGATGTTTAAATATAAGAGGTATTATTTGTCCCTGCAAATAAAACAAATTTAATTGATTGGGACCCACCGTTAAATTTAGAGATAGTTTCATGTTCTACTTAAACTCACTGGTTATCCTACACTTGCATCACCTTCCATATTCATACAAACAAAGCCATCAATTAACATGGCCCACATGATCATAAATAAAAATTTGTCTCATTCGAACTACTAATCCAACAGCATGCCAAGCCTTAGTAAAATACTTGTACAAAGAAACTTTTGACTGTTGAGGCCCACATGCACATTAAAAACAATTTTATTTTATTAAAACAATCACTCTGACACATAGAATGATCGTATCAGCAGCTTAATTTTATCTTTTATCAGTGCCAATTAATCTTATCACGTAATCACTTTATCACTCCTATTCTAATTTTGATAAATATCACATATTCTATTAATTTCATATTCGTAGAAGCAATTATAGACACTAAATTTTCTAGGCTCGATGATAAAGTGAAGATGAATGTAGGGCAATAGAAATGACCGAAATGTCTTTGGAAGTTGAGGAAAAACAGATCGAAAGCTTTGAAAACTGGCACATGACTTTGAAAAATCACATAAATTAATTCATGAAGAATCTGATAATGAGTCATATACCGTTGAGAAGCTAAGGATGCCTAATTTTTATAGAATTTCACTGATCGTTAATCAAAATGGAAGTCGAAGAGTTACGGGTGATCAAACGGACAAAGGTTGGAAGGGGACTGCATTGAAAATTTAAGAAGTAAAGGGGTTTGGTGGGCTACCATCGACCGACGGTTGTGAGACAACTAAACCACTGTCCAGCTATTCTCCATGTAATTTTGGAAAATTACACCACCAACCTTCCTTTTTTGTCTTGCTGCTTTCTTCTTTCAATTCAACCCTCAGCTATATAAACGCTCCTCCTCCTCACTTTTTAAGGCACATCAAAAAATCTTTTCTTCTCCCTCTTGAAGACACTTGAGAATTTAAAGAATCTTTTCTAGTTTAAAGTTTTTCTAAGCATTTTATTGCTTTAAACCTGAAAAGAGTACGTCTTGAGAGTAGTTATCTCTTCTCCCTTTATTTTTCTTCTCTATTTTCTTGTTTTAGAAAAAGCATGTTTAGGTATATTTACGCTCAGAATAAGTATATTTAGGATTTATTTTAATGCTTAGGAGCATATTTATGGTTATTATGAATTGTTTGAATCTTCGTTTGTTTTGCAAGACGGAAATACGTGTCAATATAAGTTTACTTTCCTTTCTTTATTTAGAAATATGCTAGAAGTTTATTTTCACTGCGAATGCTTAGAATTATGTGTAGGAGCACATGTTTAGAATCACGTTTAAGAGCACATGACTAGTATCATGCTAGGAAGACCTATAATTGCTTTAAAGTATGCTAGGAAATAGCATAGAATAGATAAGAATTACCATGTTTACCCTTGGATGCCTGAATTAGGCTAGAATAGCCATTATTGATATTGATTGATTGAATTAGACTAGAAATGCCATGTTTTGGCTAGAAATGCTATGATTCACTATGATTAGAATGAATAGGCTAGAATCGCCATGCTATGGTAGAATTACCATGATAAGAAATATCAAATCTAGGTAGAAGTTCCATGATTCTAGATTATGGCTTTGATTAGACCTTTTTATTTGATTGATATGAATATTTGAATGTACCATGAATATGCTATTACTTGAATGATACCATGAAATGGTAGTTGACTCACAATGATGGTGAGAGACTATCACTTAGAATGAATGATTAGAATAATTGAATGTATATGTGAATATACATGTAGAGGCTTAATAAACATTGACAAGACTTACATATGATGGTGATAAATTCTTTATTTATCAAGTCTCAAATTGATTGTTTATATTTGATACTTGAATATATGATTTATATGAATGAATGAATGGACATTTGAAGTGCTAGAAGTAGTTTATCTTTATTGTTGAAGAACAGTTGATGTAATCATCCTCCCATTCTCCCATTTTTGAAAGGAATTGTAATTCTATTCTCCTCCCTCTTTCTTTGTATGATATTCAACTGTCATGAATGAAATCACCTTGTTTGCTTAAAGAAGATAAAACGAATAATGTGTGCATAAAATGAACAACCCTAAGTGGACTATTTAACAATATGAGCTATTTTTATTTGGTATTCCATAGTGGAGGCCAAATTTTGATCCGGGTGAGGCGAATGGCTTATGCCCAACTTCCCGAACCCATCCCTGAAGGGATAAGGGTACTTTAGGTCCTTAAGCGAGGGGTCGAATTACCCCTATTCATTCCTAATTAAATAATTGGGTGGCGACTCCATTTCTTTAGATGTGCTCATGGCTCATTTGTGTTTCCCTAAGTCTCGAAAGAAGCTTTGACATAATGTCGTGGTCGCAAACGCTCTGGCGAGATGAAAGCCCCGTTCGCAGTGGCGACTCTACTGGAGATAAGAGAAGTTTATTCTGATTAGGATACCAAATTCTAATACCATATGTTGATGTTTTGAATCCTTGCATTACTATACTTTGCACGCAATGAGCATGAATTAACCAAACTAGCAATGTGGCATTGGCATGAAAGGTCTTTAGCTCCATTCGACCCTTAGGTGTCACCATCTTTGAGCACATACCATTCACTTGGTATTAAAAGAAACCGGCCCAAGGGGGGTATCTCTCGTGACACATAAAAAAAAAAGGATTATCTCCTAAGTATAGGATTGTCAAAGTAATAAATCCGACAAGATTGGGGTCGATCCACGAGGAAGGGGATTTAGCAGTACAAACTAAAATATGATAAATATGATGTGAATAATTTAAATAAATAACAAGATGATATTAACAAATAAAGTAAAGATGGTAGGCGGTACAACCGACCATTTAAATGTAAATAAAAAATAACAGATGGTAAAACTATCAATAGAAATAGGTGATAAAACCTACCATAGCAAATGAATGTACAATTTCATAAGTAATATACGAGAATAATTAAATTACACAAGTAAGAAGAATTAACACAATAATAATGAAAGCTAAGGTTATGGAATCTGCCATTGATATATCAAATAAGGATAAACAGCCCGATTATAACTTAATTGGAATCCACACATCAAGGAGGCTCTAATCGGAAGGTATGTCATTTAAGCCCATTTTAGTTATATGAATTATATTTGTCTCATTACCAATATTTATACCACTTCTACTAAATGGGTTCAAGCATCTAATGTGTCAATCATCATATGTCTACAACAAATCAAGGTTTCTAACTAGACTTATGTTGGTAAAAAAGAATCATACGACGTCTAGAAAGGATCCAAGCATTTGATGTGCCAAGGATTATCTACAATGGATCAAGACCTCCACTTTATGAGTGGTGCTGAAATTGGTTAAGAAAATAAATATAAAACATATAAAATAAACAACTCAAGATTATGATTTTTAAGCACATATCAAAAGGGCTAGAAAATCCTTATTCTCATATCAAATGTTTCACCCTTTCAACTTAGCAAGAGAGAATTTAGCAAGACATTATGCAAGAAAGAAAATAAAATGCAACAAGAAAATGATTTATTAATAACATCAAAAGAACAAAGCACAAGAGAGAAAACAAAATGTTAAGAGATCCCAGCCAATAGCCAAGATACCGTAATGGGTCACAATGCATCTCTATTTATAGATATATTTGGGGCAAATTTATCAAATTACAAAGGGACAATTGTAAAATATCTCATTGATAATTTGGATCATTATGTGCATCGACTTTGACCACAAATTTCAAAACCGAAATATTTAGAATTTTGATCACATGTCTTCATGAAAGTTATAGATATTTCTCTCGGGTTTCTACAACATCTTGATTCAGATGATTTGGATACATATATCAAGAGATATGGTCAAAATACGTAGGCATGGTTAGGCTAGGCTAAAACTGCAGATGGGTTCACTTTAAACCCATTTTTGGTCTACTAAAAGCCTGAATTTCATGATGCTTTTGAAATACAATCTTGTAAATAATTTAATCGGTTTCCAACAATCAATATTTGCATCATTCTGATATATAAATAAAAAGTTATGCCCATTTTACCAAACCTGCAACAAAAATTAAAATTAAGATAAAGATAATTCAAAAGATGCAAAGACCACAAATATGCTTAAATTGAGGAATTTTATGACACTATTAGTGCAAAATAATGGATTAAGCTCTTATTAATCATACACATTTAAGTGTTCACATCTCGCTCAAAGGAGCCTGACCATTGGGCCCTTGAGACTCAAGTCCATGTAGACGAATCTAGAATTTTTCAATAGGATGAATATCCAAAAACCATATTGAAACGCATGTTCGTGGATGTAAATTGCACATTATTAGAATAACATCGACTCAAAGCCCATAAAACCATGAACGAATACCACATGTTAAATCACCCATATGAACAAAATGGGAACATTTGCCATGGGTTAAGGTTATCATGACATTGAGAGCCATGTTATGATAATCATGAAAAATCTAACATCAATTTGAATACTAGAATTAGAAGAAAGAATCTCACATACCCACATCCCATGATAATGACTTAGAAATAAACCCAAAATCATACGAAAAGAGACTCTTTCTCACGTGTGTGGGAGGAATAAGGTTGGAAGACTAAAAGTATGTATATACCCTTGTATGAGCATGCATCATATCATGCATACATGCATGCATGCATGGCATTAATGCCTTTGTTTTACAACCATCATAGCTTGGGTTAAACGAGGTGGTTGTTTAACAAGACAAGAGGAACCAGTTGTTGAAATGGCCACACCCAACAACAATAATCAAGAAATGGTCCAATTGAGAGCTGACATGACCACACTCCAACAACCAATGGCCTCACTCATCGAAGCTCTATAAAATAGGCCTAACCAAATGAACCAACAACTGCCCAAAGGTAATGGTGGTGGTGATTAGGATGAGACTAGCCAAGGCAAAGATAAGGGAAAAAGCCTAGCCAAACAAAATGAGCCCGAATCGATTAAGCAGTTGGCCAAAGAGAATGAGAAGGTCCAATCTCTCTTAAAAAGGAAGGGATTGAAAGGGGTTGAAGACCTAGATGATAACTTGCTTATTAGAGACAATGATTTACCACTGATGTTTCGCATACCAAATTTGCCCAAGTTCAATGGAGATGGCAATCTGAAGACACATCTGAGACAATATATTGCTACAATGGCCACTACTCCTTTGTCAAAGGAGTATATATTGAAGTACTTCACACTATCCTTAGAAGATGATGAGGTAGTATGGTACATGATCTTCCCAAAAAAGTTCAAGAGGATTGGGAGGAGCTCTCCGAGCTGTTCACAGAACAATATCACCACAATACCTAATTGGGGTAACTTTAAGGGATTTGGAGACAACACACTAAAAACCCTATAGACATTAGATATTTTAGGCTAGATAACAAAATGGAGATGAATTTTAAGTAATGAAAATGACCAAAATGCCCTTGGAAGCCAAGAAAAGAAAGGTGAGAAGGGATTGACTAAAGGTCTTAAAAATTGACATGTGACTTCAAAAAATCATAGAAATTAATCCAGATAGAGTTTGTTGATGACTCATATATCATTGCGAAGCTGCGGATGTCTAGTTTTGTAGAAATTTACAGATCACAAATCGTAATTTAACTCAAAAAGTTATGTATGATCGAAGGTCAGAAAGGACTACACTACAAACTGTGAAAATAGGAAGGACCAAAGTAATAGCTGCCCATCTGTTGACTGACAGCTACCTAGCTGTCAGATAGCCACCCGTTGTTGGTCCCATAATTTTGAAAAGTTTTGTTTAAAACCTTTCTTTTTAGATTTTGCTTCCTTTTTCAATTCCAATCCTCTGCTTTATAAACCTCATTGGCTTACTTTCCAAGGTACACTAATTATTAGGAATAATCATCTCTTCTTCCTCTCGAAGGCACACTCAAGAATTTGAGAAGTGTTTTCCACTTTAAAGATTTTTAGGCGTTCTATTGCTCTAAGCCCGAAAAGGGTACGTCTTGAGAGCAGTCCTCTCTTCTCCCTCATATTTTCTTGTGTACCTTTTTTGCTTAGAATTAAGCATGATTAGATTTATCTATGCTTAGAATAAACATGTTTAGGATTTAATTTGATGCTTAGAAGCATGCTAGGGTTATATGAATTGTTCTAACCCTTATTTATTTTGTGAGATGGATAAGCGTGTCGAGGTAAGTTCCTTTTCCCTTATTTATTAGATACATATTTAGGAATTTATTTTCTTTGCGAATGCTTAAGACATGCTTAGGAGAAAATGATTAGAATCATGCTAAGGGAATTTATATTTGCTTTGATATATGTTAGGAAATAGCATAGAATAGGTATGGATTATCATATTACCGCTTGAATGCTTTGATTGGGCTAAAAGAACCTTGTTTGATTTCAATTGTTTGAATTAAGCTAGAATATACCATTATAATTGTGTTTAGGCTAGAAATGTCGTGATAATATGAATTAATGTGAATTATACTAGAATAGCAATAGGTAGAATTACCATGATAGATTTATCATATTTAGGTCGGAGTGCCATGATTCTAGATTATGGCTTCGTATTGAATTAATTGATTTATGAATATGTGAATATGCTATGAATATACCATGTTTAGAAGTACTATTGTATGATGCCATGAAGTGGTGGTGTACTCACATTGATGATGAGGAACCATCACTTATAATTGAATGAATGAATGAATGAAATATGAAGTGTTAGAAATAGAATTTATTTTATTGTTAAAGAACAAAGTAATGTAATCCTCTTCCCTATCCCCTATGTTTGAAGGAAATGTAATTCAATTCTCCTCCCTCTTTCTATGGATGAATATATAACTATTATTTGATTGAATAATCACCTCACATGTCTAAATGAAGATAAAAATAGAATATGTGAATAAAATCAACAACTTAAGTGGACTATATGTCAATATGAGATATTTTTATTTGGTACACCCTAGTGGAGGCCGGATTTTGATCTGGGCGGGTCGAGTGACTCGTAGCTAACTTCTCGAACCCATCTCTCAAGGGATAAGGGTAGTTTAGGTCCTAAAACGAGATATCGAATTGCCCCTATTCATTCCCAATTGAATAATTGGGTGATCAAACAATTGAATAAGACCCAAGTTAATGCTACCATTTGGGAATTGTTAATTTCATCCCAAAAGCATAGAGAAGCCATGGCGAAGGCTTTGGCATAGGTGGAGATATCAATAGCTGCTACTCCAGAAGAGATGATATCTGCTATGACCGGAGGAATACCCACGGTGGGTAAATGAGAAGGGTGCAATCACCTTCACCAATGAAGATCTGCCTTTCGAAGGAAGGAACCATAACAAGCCATTGTTTATCACCGCAGAGATTGGTGGGAAGACGTCCCCTTGCATCATGGTAGATGATGGGTCTGCTATCAATATTGTGCCTATGAAGATATTGCACAAGTATAAGGTTAGTAATGATGAGCTTGAGCCTTGTGAGATGGTGATCAGAGCCTATGATGACCTGAGGAAGAGTGCCATTAGGATCCTTAAGGTGTTAGTGAAGACTGAGCCAATTAAAGTAATGATAGAATTCACAGTCCTTGACATTCCAATGACATTTGCTGCCTTGTTGGGATGAGCATAGTTCCGTCCATTTGGTGGAGTTCCTTCCACACTATATGAGAAGATCCAATTCAATATAGATGTGTAATTTGTGACCATTCAAGTAGCCTCAACAATTGCACTACTACTTTAAGTGTGAAGGTTAGAGAGATACCTTACATGGAAGGCTTTCATGTAGCCATGATTGACGAAGTCAACCCAATTGTCACTGGGATAATGAAGAAATAATGATATTTGCTATGCACTGGGCTTGGGAGGAATGGGTGTAGTTTACCCTCTCTTCCAGATTTCAAAGGCCAAACTTCTACAAGAGGTTTGGGTTATGAGTCTAATAGGGAAGGAGAAGACTTTAAGCCCAAGAAGGAGAGGTTCGTCAAGTTTATCAAGGCCCAAGATACGAAGTATGTGGGAGCTGCTGAATTACAAGTTTTCAAGGGAATGTTGAAGGCCAAATTCGAGATTTTCAAGGATGTCCTTCAAGTAGGAATCTCCAACGGGAATGACTTGGTTGAGAAAATGGAGAAGATAACCATTAAGGAGGAGAAGCCTCAAGATCAAGCACTGCTAATGGATCCGTCCATCGACCTTACAGCCTTTATCAAAGAAGGAATTAAAGATGTATTTTATGAAGATGTATTTGTTCCTAACCTCTTTGAAGAAGAAGACACTGTCTATGTCTCAAATTTTAATGCAATATAGAATCAGTTTGCTTACTTGTGTCTTTCCTAATGGTATTAAGCATCATAATTTGCATTTCATTACATATTTGATATCCACACCATTCAAACTCATGACATTAATCTTGGTACAATTGTCAAATCTAAGAACATATGTATTGCACTTGATATAACTCCTGAAGAAAGAGAAAGATTTGAAAAATTACTAAAGAAACATAAAGAAGTCTTCACCTAGTCCCATGATGACATGCCCAAAATTGATAAAAGCATTGCTGACCATACAATTCCAACTTATCCATACGTGAAGCTAGTCAAACAAATGCTAAGAAGGTTGAGATCGGAGTGGGCTAAGAAAATCAAGGAGGAAGTCTCCAAACAGATTGAAGCCAAGTTTTTGGATGTGGTGAAGTATCTAGAATGGTTAGCCAACATCGTGCCAGTGAAGAAGGATGAAAGGGTCCGAATGTGTGTTGGTTACTAAGACTTGAATAAGGCCCCATTGAAGGATGATTTTCCTTTGCCTTGCATCAATGTATTACTGGATAGCGCCGCTGTGAGTGTGAGGTTTTCCTTTGTAGATGGTTTTTCTGGTTACAACTAGATAATGATGGCCAATAAAGAAAAGATGAAAATGGCCTTCATTACAGAATGGGGAACCTACTACTACAAGGTGATGCTCTTCGAATTGAAGAATGCAGGGACGACTTACCAATGAATGGCGACGACACTGTTTCATGATATGATGCATAAGGAGATAGAAGTCTCTATGGATAACATGATGGTAAAATTTTGAGACTCAAGAAGTTCACGTTGAAGATTTAGACAGATTCCTAGAAAGGGTAAAGAAATACAAGTTGCAGCTAAATCCAAAGAAGTGTGTCTTTGGAGTCACCTCAGGGAAGTTGTTGGGGTTTGTAATTGGCAAGAAAGGGATATAAGTAGATGAAGACAAGGTTAAGGCAATTACAGAGATGCCAATGCCCATGACCAAAAAAGAAGTTCGAAGGTTTCTTGGGAAGATTCAATATATCAATTAGTTCATTACCAAATTGACAACAATTTATGCACTAATCTTCAAGCTTCTAAAGAAGGATCAGTCGACGGAGTGGAATGATCAATGCCAAGAGGTATTTGAGAAGATTAAGAAGTACATGCAGAATCTGTGAGTCTTGAGACTGCTGAGACTTGGCAAGAATTTGATTCTATACTTGGCACTTGAAAAAGAGGCCATAGGTACTATGCACAAAAAGATGAGAATGAGGTGGAGCATGCTATCTATTATTTTAGCAAGAAGTTGCTACCATACGAGAGGAAATATAGTTACGTGGAGAAGATGTGCTTAGCCATGGTATGGCTGTCAAAGAAGTTGAGGCATTATTTTTAGTCTTATAAGATTAAGGCTGCCTTGAAGGAGGATCCAATGAAGTATCTTTATGAAGCACCATTATTGGTGGGGAAGCTAGGAAGATGGCTGGCCTAATTGTCAAATTTTGAAATTGAGTATGTCACCAACAATGTGGTGAAAGAAAGAGTAGTAGCAGAGTTTTTGGCCATGGGAGTTGGATTTCTCAGATGAACATCTGAGGTTAATCTTAATAATAGGATGGAGAATATTCTTCAACGGAGTTGTCAATATGGTGTTGGAATAGGAGTTATTATGGTCTCAACAACTGAAGAAGCTATCCTTTTTGTTAAGAAGCTAAAGTTTAGAGTCACCAATAATATGCTGAGTATGAAGCCTGTGCCTTTAGGTTAGAAGTTGTGATTGCAATAGGCATTAATGAAATAGAATTGTTGGAAGATTCAAAACTACTCATCTCGCAAGCCAATGAAGATTAGGATCTATAGGAAAGAAGGTTAAAACCGTACCTCGAGCATATCAGAAGGTTAATTGGGAGGTTCAAGTAGTGGACCTTCACCGTCTCTCCAAAAATAAGAATCAGATGGCTAATGCTTTAGCCTCTTTCGCAGCAGTTTGGGTGAGTACTCAAAATTTGTTGGTAAGACCAATAGTGATATCACAAGCATGGGGTCTTTGTTATGTGGAACCCTATGTAATGGAGGCTGAAGTGGATGAGAAGCCATGGTTCTATGACTTGAAGAGATACCTGAAAAAGGAGAGTATTTTACCAGATGGGGCTAATGAGAAAGACAAGGTCGTACTATGAAGGTTGGCGTAACATTTTACTTGTCATCAAGGAGTGATGTACAAGAGAATACCAAAAGGGATGCAATTAAGGTGTGTCAATGAGAAAAAAGCCAGAAGGGTTATAAAGGAAATCCATAGTGGTGTATGTTGAACACACATGAATGGGCTTATGCTTGCAAAGAAGATAACGAGGCAAAGCTTTTACTGGCTAACCATGGAGACAGATTGTGTCCAATTTGTGAAGAGGTGCCACTAGTGTCAGATCAATGAAAATTTGATTCACCAGCCACCCTTGGAGCTACAAGGGATGACAAAATTGTGGCACTTTGTTGTATGGGGCATTGACATTGTAGGCAAGATAATGTCGTCAGCCTCTAATAGGCATAGATATGTGGTGGTGGCGATTGACTACTTCACCAAGTGGATAGAAGCTGAGTCCTATAGTAAACTGAAGGCAAAGCAGATCACGAAGTTCATTGAGAAGAACTTCATATGCAGGTTCGAAGTGTCAAATCACGTCATGACTAACAATAGAGTTCATTTCCAGACTGAGACTAAAGTCTTATTTGAGAAGTATGGAATTGAATATCATAAGTAGTCTCTATATTGACTACAAGCAAACGAAACAATAGAAGTGACCAATAACAACATCAAGAAGATGTTGGCAAGATGGTACAGACATACAAAGATTGGGCATAAAAGCTATTATTTGTGCTATGGGTCTATATAGAACAAAGCCCAGAAGTTCAATGGGCATGATGCCCTTCTCATTGGTGTATGGTTCAAAAGCAATCCTACCAATTGATTTAAAAGTGAAATCAGGAAGGATTTTGATGAAAGCAAAAATTTCTGAAAATGAGTGGATTGACCATAGATATGAACAGTTGGCCTTGATTCATGAAAAAAGAATGAAGGTCAGATATCACATGCAGTTATATCAGAAGTGGGTTGCTCAAGCCTTTAACAAGAGAATAAAGGCAAGGAAGTTCGAGGAAGGGGAATTGGTCCCTAAACAGGCCAGGCCAGTAGTGTTTGATCCAAGAGGGAAGTTCAAGCTCAATTGAGAGGGCCCGTTCCTTGTGACGAAGGTCATGTCTGATAAAGTTGTCATCTTATCAGACATGGAAAGGAATGAGTTCACTAAGCCCATCAATATGGATAGGCTCAAGGAATACTATGTATAAAAGAAAAAGAGTGTAAGAGGAAAAATAATTAATCAAAAAATCAGAAATGGCTAATTAATGATAGGACTTATCTCATTATATGCATGTTGTTCGAAGAACAAATGATTGTACTTTTATTAATGAAATGAAATTGTTTGGACAAAAATATGCCTTTAAAATGTGTTATTATTTTGCATAACAATAAAAGGAAAGCATCTAACATCTAAGCTAATAGTGAAACTATCAATGCCATTTTTGCCTCTTCGATGGACTATGAATAGGCTCACTATATCGCTCACGACACTACCTAGCTCAAATAACAGAATCACGAATGGAAGCCTGGAAAGTCATCCAATCCTTGTACCGGTCGTCTATCCCAAAATTAGGATCATGGAACAGATTCCTTTCAATGGTCCAATGCAGCCAAGAATCCTTCACATGCTCTAGATAACGAGCAAATAGTCTCCTAGGACCAAAAGTAGTCGATGAATCCATGATCCTTTGCTTGAGTTCATACTACCAATGCAGTC
Source organism: Boswellia sacra (assembly GCA_013180625.2). Classification (NCBI taxonomy): domain Eukaryota; kingdom Viridiplantae; phylum Streptophyta; class Magnoliopsida; order Sapindales; family Burseraceae; genus Boswellia; species Boswellia sacra. Next base: position 77,955 of record SNVD02003345.1, read on the forward strand.
TAGCAGGATCATAGAAAGAACTATGGGTGAAACCTGCTAACAGCATGCATGCCATATAGGTCCGAACTGTCACATACTCCAACCTCCACCATGGACAGTGCCAGTGAATCTGAGTATTAGGAATGACTTGAAGCCAGTTGATCCAAGAAGAACGTCTCTCAAGTCTCATTCTCTTATGAAGTCGAGGGCTACAATGAGAAATATTTCCCTCAAGCGATGCTAGAATGGATAGCCTTTCTTGTAACAAAATCTTAAAAAAAAGAAAAAAAGAAACGAAAGAAAAGAAAAATAAGAAAAAAGCCTGCTAAGTCGAAAACCTGAAAAGGCGACTTAGGCAAAAATTAAGGCAAACCCGCTAAGCTAAAAACTTGAAAGGTCAGTTTAGGCAAAAGTTAGGGCACAAAAGAAAAAGAAAAGTCCGCTGAGTTAAAACCCCAAAAAGGGCGACTCAGGCAAAAGTTACGGCTAGCTCACTAAGTTTAACACCCGAAAGGGCAGCCTAGGCAAAAATTAGAGCATGAGAAAAAAAAAATGAATGAGCCTACTAAATCAAAAACCTGAAAGGGGTGACTTAGGCAAAATTTAGAGTTAGAAGAAAAAAACTAAAGCAAAAGCTTGCCACTAAACCTCTGACTCAAATCAATCTTGACTCGCTCCAGTCCAATCAATGTCTCAGCCAAAATCAAGGGAATTGCTATGAAACTGAGACCCATCTAAGGAATGATGGTCACCAGATATGGATCTCTAAGACCGTCTGGTGAAACCAGTGGAAACTGCACAAAGAGGCAAAACTGAAGAAGGCGAAACCAACCAGATGAGGTCCTATCCATCATTTCAAGCAAAGGCATAATAGAAGATAATGTCACTCAATCACCTCTGGTATGAATGCCCATGGTAGAAATTGGAAAGTCGAAGAAGTTGGCAAAATCAGACATTGATGGTGTCTCGACAGATTGGTGGTTTTGTATGTGTGAATATGGAAGGTGACGTAGGTGTAGGATAACAAGTGAGTTTGAGTAGAAGATAAAATTACCTCTAAATTTAAGGGTGGGTCCTAATCAATTAAATTTGTTTTCTTTAGATGGATGAATAGTTACTCTTATATTTGAATATCTATTGTACTTCATTCATATTTTTTATATTTGCTTTAGAATTTGTGCTTCAATTACATTTTAAGAAGTATTATTTTCATATCAATTTATTTTATATATATATGTTGTAGTATTATTAAAAGCCCTTGGATTGACCGTATGGACTACTCATTTTATCGCACAGTTCATATGATTAAGGGGGCTAATGTTGATGGTCAATTTATTTAGTCTAGAGAAAACAAACTCAAACTGTTAAAAGTGCTTAATTGTGGGCTCGTAGTGTGGAAGGATTATGAAAGTCCTATTGTTTGAAATATTAAAGTTTAAGCCCACTTAGGGGTTTTTTAATCTAAAAAGAATATTTTAAATAATAGGATTACGAATTAACCTTTTTTTAATTTATTTTAAATATGATTATTATCTTTAAGGTTAATAATTATGTTTCGTTTAAAATATATTGATAATATTATCATCTTCATTTCTAATTTTAAATTTTGAGTAGAGTAAATATGCAATAGAGATAATAATTAATTTTAATTTTAATTTTCAAAAAATGTTCTTTTTTGAATTCAAATGAAATAATTTTCTAGGATGATAATTATTTTTAATTTTCAAAAAAATATTATTTTTAAATTGAAAATGAATAATTATCCTATTTCCAAAAGATATTAAATTTCAATGGAGTTTTTTTTTTTTTTTAAGAGGAAAGATAAGGAAAGATTTTTGGGGAAGTAAAGGGTATAAATATGTGAATAACGTTCTAAAGGGGGCATTAAGAACTTTTTTTTTTTAAAAAGTGAATACCATATTTCTTTGTGCCCACATCACAATAACACAAAAGTCCTTGATTTTGTTTAAGGACTTATTGTAATCTTATCATTCCTTTGGAGGGTTTTCTTTGTCTAATCATCATTTCGAATGATTGTTTTAGAATTATGGGTTTGGTTTTTCCTAAATCTAAGGTCAAGCGGCAAAATACAAGAAGAACTCAAATTTTGAGATTGTGCCACATGTCAGCATACAGATTATGCTTTAAAATTTCTATCAAAAAATTAATATCTAAGAGGTTTGGCAAGGAGGGTAAAAAGAAGAGAGATGTGGTAGATGCCTTAAATATAAAGAACGCTGTTGATTCTTTGATCTGCTATGCTGAGAAGATGTTGGAGAAGGCAGGAGATGTTGTTCTAGACACAGCCATAAAAAAGGTCGACAGTGATGGACCTAAGAAGGGACTGGGGGGCCCGTGCCCCTTCTAAAAATTTAAAATATGTTTTTACTCCCTTACATCTATTCATTTACAGTTACATCCTTCTTAAAAAAATTAAAAATAATTTTTTAATTGTCTTTCTCTCTTTCTCTATTTTATTTTTAAATCAATAGCCTATCAAACTTATATTTTGTATAGCTATATTATATATAATATTTGAACAATGTCTTTCTCTTTATAATTTGCATGTATCAAATAGCATGAAATTAGTAAACTTTATATTTAAAAAAAAATTGTGCTTGAGTCTTCTTATTATTTTTCTACATTTATAGCCTTTTTGGATAAAGTGTAATGGTTATTGTAAATTAATAATTTGTAAAAAAAAATATGGAGGCATATTTTAAAAGAAAAAATTATTTTTAAGTCGACATCATCATGTCTAAAAAAAATGTTAATAATTCAATATAAAGTTATCTTAGAATAAGTAGAAAAGGTTTACTTGTAAATTTCAAACATAGAAGCCGAAATTTAGATTATAATGCTAATCTATGAATACAAATAAAAATATTTTTTTATATATGACAATGAGATAATTCTGCTATGCTTTTAAATATAAATACTCGTCAATAACAATAATTGTTATGTATTTATAGAATAAACTATTAAGTATTAGTATTTTATACTTTGATTATTGTATTATGATTTTTTAATTTAAAAATATAAGATTCATTATGTCTACTATTTATATGTTTTTTTTAATAAATTCTTATGTACGATTGAGGTTTGAAAAATATTAATTTTAAAATATAAAGGTGCCCCCTCTAAGATAAAATCCTGGATCCGTCATTGAAGGTCGAGATAGAGCTTAAGAAGCTTAAGGATGCAGTTGTAGCATTGTCAGCCTAAGGGATGAAAGATGCCATTGTTGCCCTTGACCAAGAAATGAAGCACACTGCCCGGTTAGCGATCTTGCATAACTCGGAAGTGACATGGCTAGCCATTATTCTTGTCTACAATTTGATGTCGAGGGTTCTAAATTGTTTTAGAGGGTCATCCTTCAATACTGACTGATTTTTCAAGAAAAGAAAAAAAAATGAGTCTATTACAAGTTCATCTATAGAAACTTATTTGACATGATATGTTTGTATAGGAGTTTATTCTTAAATTAAATGAGAATAATTAATAAAATGATATGTATTAATCATGAAAAAAAGGAGTATGTTATGACTTTTGATCGCATTTCTCGATTGATGTGTGAAACTACTACGTAATCTTTAATGTACTTTCTCTGGTCACTTTTGCTTCATAGAGAATTAATTATATTTATTTTCCGAATAAAATAACTTATAAATTAAATTAACTAGGAGTAGAAGTTGTTGTTTACAAATTAAATAAAATAGTAACTTATAAATTAAAGAGTTTGGGAGTATATAGTATTAATCTTTATCAAGTATAGGGATGGCAAAATCCGGGTGCGGGTGCGGGTATGGGTTTGGCGTTTCCGCGCCCGCACCGAAAAAATATATTCTTTCCCGCACCCCGGAAAATCCCCGGATTTTTTTGGGTTTTTTCAGGTGCGAGTATTTGCAGGTATTGGGGTGCTACACCCGCACCCGGAAAAAATCCCCAGATTTTCCCCGCATTATTTTTTTTTTAATTTTTATACTTTTAGTTGACTTAAATAATATACGTTTGCGTAAATTGTCTCAAAGGTGCGGCTAGCATTGATGGCAAAGCTGGTTGCATATGATTTGATGGCCTGAGTTCAAACCACAGGTCCCTCAATTTATAAGTTTTAATTAAATATATAAAACAAAATTCATTATATAAATTTATCTTGAACGAATAACACAAAAAGGTATATGGTTTAGTGGTTAACAACTCAAGATTAAATGCATAGGCCTTGGGTTCGAACCCTGTCATATGCATTTTGCATTATAAAATAAATAAATAAAAAGGCTGGGCTTTGCTGGTGCGGGCTGGGGACCGGGGTTCGTTAGTAATATTGGCCCCGCACCGCACCCGGACTTGTTTGTACTTAGCATCCCCGCCCCCCGTCCCAAGCCCCGAATTTCCGGGCTTTTCCCCGACTGGACTGTGCAGGTAATTTCCGGGTACCCGGCCTAACTGGGGAAAAATTCCATCCCTAATCAAGTAGTCTTATTGTATTTGTATACCATCTTTTGTGTATTGTATTCAATGATTGAAAATTTATTGAAAGAAATAATTTAGTAATAAATCCTTCATCCCTTGGGTTGACAATGCAGCACCTTCATTCCTGCTTTTTCAGTTCTACCTCGACCTTCTTTGCAGTTGCAACAAGAGCAACATTGTCTTCATCCCCTGCATCCCAAATCAGCTCCTCAACAGGAATCAGCCAAGATCTTTGTGTTGATGGCATCTTCCCGCATCTCTCCGGATCTTATCCTCTTTGACAAGGCTCTCAGCTTCCTTGACCATTCTCTCTACCTAAAAATTTCATTCGTTCCAACATTAATTTCTTCACTGCTATTCAACCATAAGTGGATTCTGCTACAAATTATGATTAACCTTTCATCAAAAGAGTAAAAGGTTGATGCATAACGGAAAAAATACCAAATTGGGTAAAGAGTATCAAACTTGCCTCGTCACTTGGCAAAGAGGTAGACACAATGCCATTAACGTCAATCAGGAATTTGACCTCAATCTTGAGAACTTCACATAGTGCTAACGGACGATACCATCCAGATGAAAGCTTCTGAGAGACTTGTTGTCCTTAAAAAAGCTCTTTTTCACCTAGAAAGACATTGATCAATGATCACAGTTTTTTCCCGTCCATATTTAGCTGTTGTTGGTGCTTGGGATTTGGACGTTGGTAAGGTAGTATTTCTTGGGTGAATTTTTTTCATCGCACCTCTATGAGTTTCGACTCCGTTAGATGTAACGGAGTCACATCCAATAGCCTAATGTCATTGATATCTCTAGCCACAACACCAACCTAAAATTTATTATATGAAAAAAAGATAAAGAAAAAAACAAGCACATAATTTGATGAAGAGTAAGCAAAGTTAAATCATCTAAACTAATAAGTAGAAGCAAAGTCTACATTGAAAACAGAATTTATCAAAAGCTTTAATATGAGTAACCATATACAAAGTTCATAAGTATGCATATCAAATTTTATTTGCGTGATCTCAAACCTATCTGAACTGTAGCACCTGGACCAATAAATCATCAGGATTGACGGTGAAATTAGGTCCCCTTCCAGTCATATTTTTACTAGATCCTGATATAAGAATCACCTCATCCAGATCTTTAAAGGAAAGTTTTGCGTCCCTTAATGCGTTTACAACCGGTTCTTAAGCCTGATGAGGAAAACTTTCATAATTTTCAATACTCTCAATAGGTATTAGGAGCCAAAGGCCCCGAATATTGCAATTACCTTACCATCAGACAAATAGCAAAAACATCAAACAGTTGATACAACAACTCAAAAATTAACTCCACAAGCACCAAAATAACTCTTAACTATGGGACGTTTATAGGCCATGCTGCAAGAACAAAGTCTAAAATAAATAATTTATAAGGTAACTTGAAGCAAAGTTGAACACAATTCCTCGAACTTTGTGATGTGGGACAATTTTGGCGTTTTACAGCTTCGAGCTAGGATTGTGTCCCTCTCCCAACAAAGTCACGTCCCTCAGCTCTCTAGTTGGGAAGGTGTGACACCTCATCTACAAAGTCGCATCGCCACTTCATTAGAGTCGCGTCCCTACTTCAAATTTCAGCTTGCCTAATTATTTTAGAATTGTTTTCTTAGTTTATTTTCTTTCCAATTCGAGTTGTAATATCTTATTTAGGTTTATTTTGATTGGATTAGGATATTTCTAGATTTATTTAAGTCTAATTAGGATTTTTATTATTTCAAGTCAAATATTATTTTCTTGTTTAATTAGGATTCTAGTATTTTAGGATATTTTGATATTAGCAGGATTTTATTTTCTTATTCTATTTTGACTTGTTTTAAAAGAATTAGGATTATTTAGCCTCTAAAAGGGTGAATTTACCCTAGTTCTATAATCAATTCATATCATATCAATTTATCAAACTTTTAACTTTTGTTCATCAATTATCTTTTTCTTTAACTTTCGCATCAAATTTGGTATCAAAGCCAAGTTCACTTGTCTTCCATGGCACGTTATGATTTAGTAGGTGACGGTTTCTATGACGTTGATTAGATAACTATGGTTATGATAGATACTGTCATGGTGGCTTTCCAACCCTCTTACAACCAATTCAATGAGATAAGTCGGCTATTGGATGAGAAGGTGTTGGGTAGTAACAGGAAGATTGAATGAAGGTATAGACGAAATGAAGAGATAGAGGCTCACATGCTTATGGCAAAGGTCAGACTTTCTCAATACAATTGTTGGGTGTGCAATCAAAATCTCACATTGGCTAAACATGAGGAAGATCATGGGTATATAAGTATGGACAAGCATTCCATTGGTATGAGGCCTTTTGGGTAGAATCCAAAACCAAATCCATGAGGGCTTGGCCCAAAGTGGACAATATCATACCAATGTAGAGTTTTGGGAAGTCCATAGTCACCTAACAAGTGGTATCAGAGCCCAGGCCTAGACCAAGCTAGGAGAATACATTATGAAAATTCTTGGAGTATTGATCAAAGGTGGTGGGCCCTCGCATCCATGGTTGAGCTCTATTTGGCAACTGGATAGAGCACGCAGGCTCTCGAGGTAGCTAGGGCCTCGATGAAGCAGACGGATGGATGATCGTTTGAGGGGAGGCTCAGAAAAAAGGAAAAAAAAACCATACAAAGTAGTATGGTCCTTTGTTTGAGGGGGAGGATTGTTGGGTGTGCAACCAAAGTCCCACATTGGCTAGACATGGGGAAGATCATGGGTATATAAGTATGGACAAGCATTCCATTGGTATGAGGCCTTTTGGGTAGAATCCAAAGCAAATCCATGAGGGCTTGGGCCCAAAGTGGACAATATCATGCCAATATGGAGTTTTGGGAGGTCCATAGTCACCCAACAACAATTACAGAAATCCAAGCATCGGTTTAACGGATACCGAATCAAATGATGAAGCCGCTGGTAAGTGCAAAAATTTTGAATCTTTTGAAAATAAAATTGAAGAGGGAAATCAAGAAAATTTTGAGAAGAGCAGTGAAGAAAATTTTGGGGAGAGTTGTAAGGAAAAATCTGCTGAAAACTTTAAAAATCTAGACATTATAGAGGCAGTCAACCAGGAACAGTTCACACCCATCTAAGATGAGTTTCAGGTCATCATAGAAGTAGATGAAGGGGTTAAAGTCGCTAGTGAACCACGTGATTTGATTGAATCAAGTGACGTGCAAGAAGTTGTTGGTGATACTCCTAAAGCTCTGAAAATTATCCAAAAGGTTGAGATGCAAACTAAGCAAATTGTTCAAGAAGTTGACATTGCAAATGAGGAAATTGTTCCAGTATATAATCTTTTTGTCCATGAAGAGTACGTTGTAATTGACATAGAGATGGAGCAAGATCAAAGCAAGACTGAATTTTCAGTTACTACTCGAAGACTTGCCGCTCTTCGTGACACTCTCGTCGACCTCTTCATTTCATTCTCCTTTTCATCACAATAGTCACTCCAACAACAAACAGATCCTCATTTCTGACCTCCATCATTCAATCTTTGTCGTTCTGATCCTACCCAAGGATCTCGCTGTGGTCATCTTCAAAGTTTGTGGATGCGTTAGAGGGTATGGATACAAGTATTGGATGATCTATATGGAATTAGGTTGTTGGAGAAGTTTTCTAGCACCCGCTGAAGAAATGGTTAACGAGTATGAGGAGACTTGTGCTACTTGACTCAATATTAGGTAATTTTATTTATTTCTAAAAATTCGTTCTGTGTTTTTTCAATTGAGGAATATGAAAAAGCTGAATATATATTACATTAATGGTTTGTCTGTTCAGGAGAGTGTCACAAAAATTGTTTTTGAGTCACGAAATTTGTTTTTTGGGAAGCCCCTAAGATGCTTTCATTTTTAGGAACAATGTTTTCCTTTTTCCTTTTTTAATTATTAATTGCTGTTATGATTCATTTTATATGATTTTGATATCATAGCTTATGTTATGAATCATTGTACTGCAGAAGTGGATATAAACTAGTCTCATAATTGCTAATCAAAGGATAGATTCTTGCATATTAGATATATATAGCATCTGAATTTATTATAGCCTTTTGATTTGACTTCTCATGAACGAAATAGCTTCTGCCTTTTTTAACACATGACAGTAGGATTGTCCAAATTATTTAGATATAGTTTAGTTTGGAGATGATTTTCTTATTTCAAAAGCAGGTACATTTTTTTTTTGTTTTAAGTGCTGAAAATGATCATAAAATTGGAAACTAGTTAAGATTTTTTTATTTTATTATAGAAAATTTTTTAGAAATCTTTATAGTGAAGGTTTTGAATATTAAACTAGGATAATTATTAGTAAAGAGATGAATGAATTATCTTCTGAAATTCTTGAGAGTAGAAAGGTGATTTAATTGATACTAAAGTATAATGTTATACATCTAAAGTCTGGATATGATGTTTAGCTTGTATTTCATCTCAATCACTCAATAGGAACCAATTTTACTGAAAATTAACATTTAATGGTGTTGTAGTGCAAATAATAGTTCTCAGTCCAGAAAATTTGAGGCCATATGTTCATCTGAAATTGGATACAATATTTCATAAATTTTATAATAGCCTCTTATTGAATTGAACAGAAAACCCTTCTTATCTAATGAATCATCAGGGAGTTTTGAGAAAGAGATCTTAGCTTGCAATTCTTCAATTGAGCTGCCTGGGCCTTCGATAAGGTACCAACTTTTGTAAAGACAGATCCAGAATTCATGTTATAACAACACCACCAAGAAAATGCCCTACCCGAAGTTGCATATGTCATTCACACGTGCATGCATATATATATATATATATATATATATATATAGGTATAAACAAATTGATAACATATCAAGAGAGTTCATTAAGGGATCTACAAAAGAAAATCTTTAATCCAATGCATGAGAATAAACAGTATGAGGGATTTAACAAATTAATTTGTTCATTCCATGGTTATTCATAGATTTGGTGTAATACAAAATCCATACATGACACTTTTTTTAAAAAATATCAAATAATTTTGACACAATAGATATTTTTTACAAAATGTCCAAATTTTGTGTCATTTAAATAGTAATATATAAAAGATATTTGACTTTTTATTTGATGTGTCAGTAACTTTTCCCTCTGTCCTTTCCCCATTGCGACAAAAATCTGTCAAAACTCTAATGATTAAAATTTCAAGTTCGAGCAGTCTCTCTCATATATAATCTCTTTCTTCACTTTTTTAGTAAGGATTTTCTGTTGGGATGTGATGAACCCTCAGAACAATTTCTGGGAGAAAAATAACTCTTATTCACAGAGAAAATGAATATACAAGAATTATACAAAAACTCTCCTCACTCACTCTCTTGGAGCTCTCTGGCTCTCTTCCTCCTAAAACTCTCTGGTTTCTAGGATTATCTAAACTCTGCAAAATTGTCCTCTATTTATAAGAGATTTCTGCCTCAATTTTTAATATATTAGGTGAAGAGTTGGCCACCTAACATACCTAACCTTCACCTAACCTTATCACATGGGAGGGAAGACAATGGTGCTCATGCATGCCTCATGCATGAGCTTAGCACCAGTAATTCTCCCTCTCTATCCCATGTGAGAGGGAATAACCACAAAGATAATTATACAGCCTCTAATCCAACTATGTCTCTGCATAGCTCTAGTTTGTTTCTTGTGACTCCCTTTGTCAGCATGTCTGCAGGATTCTCCTCAATATGGATCTTCACTAGTTTCAGTAGTTGTTGTTAGCCCTAAGGCTACATGATAATTTTGATGATAACAATACACATTGATTCATAAGGTGTTACTAATATGTTTATTTATGTGCAAGAATAAGATTTAATGAAATATTTGTAAAATCAAGAAGAGGCTTATTAAAATGAACTGTTAAAGCTAAGGAGAAGACTACATGTTAAAGGCACCAAAGTTTAAGAACAAGGTTTGATTCAAGGAATGTGACGCATGAACAATGTTCAATCAATTGGTCATATATTTCTCTAAAAATGTCCAAATAATGTGATTCTTGAGCCTTTGGAAAGCTTGCTCAATTTATAACATTTTATATGTTTTAAAGAAATTCAAATTTCAAGTGTAAGGTTCTCCAAATCATCATGCAATTTGAAAGACAAATGGAAGCAGCTGACATGAGCACCAAATACTCTTTTAGACATATCTTGAGCTAAAAAAATCAAAATGACTTGATTCTTATGGCATTGGAAAGAGGACTTGATGAAGCACATTTTATATGTTTTGAATAAATTCAAATTTCAAACTGAAGGCCAACATAATTGACATGCAATTCGGTGGACTGACATAGAGAAGAAAAATCAACTCATTTGAGCACCGAATGATGTTTTGTCCATATCTTGAGTTAGAGATATCCAAATGACTTGATTCTTGTGGCATTGGAAAGATGATTCAATGAAGCAGATTTTATATTGTTTGAAGAAATTCAAATTTCAAACAGAAGGCCAACATAACACATGCAAGTTGGTAGACTGACATATGGAAGAAAAATCAAGTCACATGAGCACCGAATGGTGTTTTGGCCATATCTTGAGCTACAGATATCCAAATAACTTGGTTCTTGATGCGTTGGAAAAATTATTCAATTGTGCAGATCTTTTATGTTTTGCAGATTTTCAAATTTCAAATTAAACATTGACAACAATGGCAGACAAGATTTCGGTTTTTATGGTGGGCAGAAAATTTGGAGTTGGTGTCTTCATTTGATTAAGTTCATCCCATTTGCCTATAAAAGGAGCCCTTCTCCCATGCATTCGGGAAGAAGTGAAGAGAAGCATCTATCAAGCAAAAAAACAAGAGAAATATCAAGTTTAGAGAGCTTTTATATTCTTTATCTACTCTTTGAAGAGAGTTATACTTTTGTTGTAAAAATTATCTTTGTTCTTGTATTGTGGTGAGAGTGAGAACTCTTTTCTTGGTGAGGTTGTTCATCAAGAAGAACTCTTGGTGTGGTGTTATCAAGAGTTGAAGAAAGTTTCCTTGGTGAGGTTGTTCATCAAGAAGAACTCTTGCTGTGGTGTTATCAAGGGTTGAAGAAAGTTGCCTTGGTGAGGTTGTTCATCAAGAAGAACTCTTGGTGTGGTGTTATCAAGGATTGAAGAAAGTTGCCTTGGTGAGGTTGTTCATCAAGAAGAACTCTTGGTGTGGTGTTATCAAGAGTTGAAGGATAAAGTCTTGGTGAGGTTGTTCATCAAGCAAGTTGTAAAGATTTCTACAACTTAGTGGAAAGCTTAGCTCGTGGAGCTAGGAGCCCGTGGATGTAGGCAAGGTTTGCCGAACCACGTAAATTGAGTTTGCACTCTCTCTATCCCGATCTCTTTATGTTTACTTCCACTTGTGATTGTTCTTTATTGTTATTCTTTTGATTGCATCTTTGATAAATTCTAATTTCATCTTCTTCACCTTTATTCTCAAAGAAAGAGTGAACTAATTTTGATCTTTCAAGAAAAGTTTTCTAAATCCGTTTTGATAAATAAAAACCCAATTCACCCCCCACCGCACCCCCCCCCTCCCCCTCTTGGGTTGCCATACCTGGGTCAACAGTTGTTTATCCATCAACTCGCGTATCCAATGGTAGCGAATGTCAATATGCTTCATTCGGGAATGTACACTGAATTCTTGCTCAAATCCAGAGCACTTTGACTGTCATAGTATACTTTGTACTCTTTTTGCTTGATCCCAAGTTCTTGGAGAAAACGCTTTAACCATAACATTTCCTTTCTAGCTTCCGCTGCGGCAATATATTCGGCCTCTGTGGTGGATAGTGCAACACACTTCTATAGTTTTGACTGCCAGGACACAGCTCCATCTGCCATATCTCTGGCCATATCTGAATCTGTATGGCCTTCCAAGACTGGATTAGCTCCCCCATAACACAAGCATATCTTCGAAGTACCTTTCAGGTATCTGATAATCCACTTGACTGCCTCCCAATGTTCTTCCCCTGGGTTTGAAAGAAACCTGCTCACTACTCCTATAGCATGAGCAATATCCGACCTTGTACACACCTTGGCATACATTAAACTTCTCACAACAGAAGAATAAGCCACCGACGCCATGTCCTCTATCTCTTTCTTGGATGAGGGACATGATCTCTTGCTCAGCTTGAAGTGATTAGCCAGTGGCACATTAACTGGCTTAACACCATCCATATTGAACCTTTGAATCACACGTTCAACATATTTTTCCTAAGACAACCATAACTTCTTCAGTATTTGGTCTCGATGGATATGCATCCCTAAGATTTGGTAAGCTAATCCTAAATCCTTCATATCGAAGGTTGTTGAAAGCTCATTCTTCAACTGCTTTATTTTTGTTGTATCCTCACCGACGATCAGCATGTCGTCCACATATAACATAAATACAACAAAATCTCCACCTAGAAGTTTCTAAAAGTAGACACACTAGTTTGTAGCAGTCCTTTTGTACCCATGACTTACCATGAAGGAGTCAAACTTCTTGTACCATTGCCTTGGTGCTTGCTTAAGGCCATACAAGCTCTTTTTCAGCTTGCACACGAGGTTTTCTTTTCATTGAACCTCGAATCCTTCTGGCTGCTTCATATAGATTTCTTCACGCAAGTCTCCATGAAGAAATGTTGTCTTCACATTCATTTGTTCAAGCTCTAAATCTGGACTTGCGGTCAACCCAAAAATGATGCGGATTGAGGACATCTTTACCACCGATGAGAAGATTTCATCAAAGTCAATTCCTTTCTTCTAAAGAAATCCTTTTACTACCAATCGGGCTTTATGCTTCATCACCTTTCCTGTTCCATCTATCTTGAGCTTAAACACCCACTTATTCCTCAATGCCTTCTTTCCGTCAGGGAGCTCAACAAGTTCATAGGTTTTATTCTTCTCTAGAGAAATCATCTCATCTTGCATTGCATGCAGCTAACGTTTCTGGATGAGATAAGGCTTCACGAAAGCTTTCTGGCTCCCCCTCATCAGTAAGCAGTGCATATTCTGATTTCGGATATTTTCTCGATGGAATCCGACCTCGCTCAGATCGTCTTAGCTGAGGTTCTTCAGCTTCAGGAGGTACAGTAGCTTCTATAGGTGAATGTGGCTCTCTCGGCTCACAATCTCTTCATATTCCTCCTCCTGATCTGCTTTTGGAACTTTTTCTGGCACCTATAGGAGTGTCGAAGTAATAAAACCTGGTGAGACCGGGGTCGATCCACGAGGAAGGGAATTTAAGCGTTACAAATTATAAGCTAAACAAATGTGATATGGATGATTCAAAGAAATGACAAGATAATATCAATAAATATGTAAGATGGTAGGCGGTATTACCGACCATTCAAATATAAAACAAGAAGCAAGAGGAGGTAAAACCATCCATGGAAATAGGTGGTATAACCAACCATAGTAAATTAAAGAACAATTTTATAAGGTGGTAGAACCTACCATAGTAAATAAAATAAAAAGTTCATAAACAATAGAATAATTAAAATACAAGAGGAATTAACACAATAACAATGAAGGCTAAGGTTAGGGGATCCGCCCTTGATATTTCAAATAAGGATAATTAACCCATTTTAGTTATATGAATTATATTTGTTTCATTACCAATATTTATACCACTTCTTGTAAATGGGTTCAAGCATCCAATGTGCCAATCACCATATGTCTACAACAAATCAAGGTTCCTAACTAGATTCATGTCGGTAAAGAAGAACCATACATCATCTAGAAAGGATCCAAGCATTTGATGTGCCAAGGATTGTCGACAATGGATCAAGACCTCCACTTTACAAGTGGTGTCAAGATTGATTAAGAAAAGAAATATAAATCATATAAAATAAATAACAAAAGATTATGATTATTAAGTACATACCTATGGGTTAGAGAATCCTTATTCTCATATCAAGGGTTTCACCCTTTCACCTTAGCAAAAGAGAAATTAGAAGAACATTATAATAGAAAGAAAATAAAATGCAAAAAAAAGGAAATTCATTAATAACATAAACACACAAACACAATACAAGATCCTAGCCAAAGCCAAAATGTTCCAGCCAAGGCCAAGATGCCCTAATGGATCACAAGGCACCTCTATTTATAGATACATCCAAGGGCAAACTTGTCAAATTACAAGGGCATAATTGTCAAATATTAGTTGTAAATATCTTTGACAATTGGGATCATTAGGCACCGACTTTGACCATCAATTTTTACATCGAAATGTTGTGAATTTTAATCACTTGTCTGCATGAAAGTTGTAGATATTTCTCTCAGCTTTCTAGAACATATTGATTTGCACAATTTGGATACGTATTTTGAGAGATACGGTCCAAATCTGAGGCCTGGTCAGACTGGGCCGAGACTGTAGATGGGTTCACTTCAAGCCCAATTTTGGTCCACTAAGAGCCCTAATTTGATGATGCTTGTGAAATGCAAGCTTGTATACAATTGAATCAGCTTTCCAAAACATTAAGAATTGCACCATTCTGATCTACAAATAGAGAGTTATGCCATTTTACCGAACCTATAACAAAACCAAAATTAAGAGGAATTAATTCCAAAGATGCAAATGCTACAAATATGCTTAAGTTGAGGAATTTAATGACACTATTAATGTAATATGATGAACTAAACTCTTATTAAACATGCATATTTAAGTGTTCATCACACCCCCCAACTAGCTTATTGCTAGTCCCTAGCAATTAAAGCTTTATTATTTAGAAGTGATTTATAGAATTTCACATCCAAGGTGGTCATTATTGCACTCTCCTTGATTTTATCCAAATAAACAAACTCTCAACCAATTATTATTATTATTATTATATATATATATATTTTTTTTTATGACTCATGTACCCTTCAGTCAAGATATCAATAAACCTCTTTTTTGTGCTCAGTCAACACATGACTATGGGGCTTATTAGAAAGAAGCCATATCGTTTCTAATATTTGTTAAGGCTATCAACTTTAGGTAAAGGGCATTCATTTATTTTATATATATGTGTTTTTTTTTTTGAAAGAATGCATCTTTAACCCATGTAGCGAGCCTTAGGCTAATGGCTCCCAGACCAGTTGGCCTTAGGGCATTAGGTGTTAAGAGACCCCTTCGAGCTTAATGACTCGGGTTGCCGATGCTTTATTTTTGCTTAGAAACTTATGGATAGTGCAATGTTCAATCCCATTAAGCTTTCTCTTTAATCCATGTAGCAAGCTTTGGCCTAATAGCTCCCAAACCAGTTGGTCTTAGGGTATTAGGTATTAAGGCACCCCTCGGGCTTAATTGCTCGAATTAAGGAGGCTACGAGACCAAACTTTATCCACAATTGCTATTTTTTTTCTTTTTTTCTTTGTTTTTTTTTGCTTTTTTTTTTTTTTTTAACTTTCCCCTTCCTTTGTGTTGTTATCCTAAACAAAACAAAAGAACTCAACTATTACAACATTTCATTTTGCCACCCACAATCATGCATCAAGGTATGTGTGTGTGTGTAAAGAAAGGTTCATGAATACTTGCTTAATGAGTACATAAGCACACAATTTTTTTTTTTAATGATAAGGTTGTGAGAGTTCATAGATTTGAATAATTCAAAGTGAAATGAATAAGACGTCCTTGTTATAAAATTCAAAATCAAGTCTAAATAACATCAAGTTAGCTAAAATGAGTTCATAAGATCAAAATAAAATGACAAATTGGTTAGAATGGGTTTCAAGAGTTCAAACTGGCCCTCCCTACTCTGCCATTCCTGACCCAAAATGCGTCTAAAGAGGATTTGAACTCCTTACACCGCACTCTGAATCTAATTACTAACTCGCTTTTTTTTTTTTTGCAAGAAAAAAGAAAATTCAAGACACACTTATGTCTACTATCCTTCCCCCTCAACCAAATGAAACATTGTCCTCAATGTTTAAATGTAGAGAGATAAAGTATAGGAGACATTACCTGAAGCTTTTTTATTCAAGGGAGACGACCTGAAAGACTCATAGAATAAAATGCTACAAATAAAATAAAAGACAAGAAATTTAAAAATTGATGGCACACATGCATATGTATAGGTAGTTGTGACTGTGGCTCACATCTTCCTCTGGTTTTACGTCCAGCAACGGCTTAAACACCTTCTATGAGTTGGGGATATGCTTCCCATCCAGTTTTCTTATAAACTGGCAAACAGGGTCGTTTTGAGTCAGATTCCCAAGACTATGAAGAAAATGAGAGAGAAGAAAAGAAAATTGATGCAAGGTAAGCAACAGTTTTTAGGGAACTGAAAAACCGACTTTAAAAGTCACAGAGTACCGTATCCGCCACTTGACCGGGAAACAAAATGCAAACACACAAATAAAATAAAAGAACATAAAATAAAACAAGAACATACTAGAAATGATAGCAAAAATCAAGAATAAAAATGAAAATATGGCACAAACGGATAAAATTTGGTTAGTCGTGAAAAAAGGCCAAAAAAGGAATCTCTTCGAAAGTAATTTACCACGGTCAAAAATATGCCATTGAGGTGGTACCTCTCTTTTTCCTTTATTTGTGAGAATGGAAGAGATTACCACTGATTGAGTTTGTTTGTCCTTAAAGCATGCATTATTGAGTGTGGATGTTTGTTCCTCCCTTTTTTCGAACCATGGCTTCCAACTCTTAATCTCCTTCACCTGTACAAAATCAAGCAATGAAAAATCTTTAGAAGCAATGGGCACTAGTTGCATACTTGGTTCAAAAGAACTAGGTAACCCGATCTCCGAAGGAGTTGAAAAATTCTCATTTTGGATATAGTCTTCCACATTAGTTTTTGTCCTATTAGCTTCCTCATTTTCATCCTGCTCGAAAAATTCATTAATATCAAAATTATGGTTAAATTCCTTTGCATGATGCATAAGTGAGGATTCGGTCTTTTCTTTGTTAGGTGTAAGTTGATTAACCTCTTCCTTACCCTTTAGGATTGATTCATCATCTTTCTCATAAGGGTTAGGAATATGTTCTTGATCAACCTTACCATCATGAAGAGCACTTACCGAATCTTCTAGAAGAGCACTTACCGAATCTTCATCTAGATGTTGGCTACTTGGATTACTCACATGTGGATTGATGAGGTTTGGCTCGAGTTGAGATGGAAACACACCTTTCTCATGAGTACTAAATGCAAATGCAAGTTTTTCAAGAGCATCATTCAAGTTTGCCATAGTTTGAGCAACCTGATTATTAAAAGCCTCTTGCTTTGCAATGAATGAATTCCATGTTTCTTCAAGATCCTTATAAGATGCATGATCATGAGCTTTTTGAAAATTTTGACATGATTGAAATGGAGGTTGGTAAGATTGTGCATGATTATCATTCCTCCAATCAAAATTCAAGTGATTTTTTCCATCCAAACTTTTGTGAGTAAGGATTAGGATTTGACCTTTGGAAAGTGTTTAAAACGTTGGTTTGCTCATGGAGATTTTTCCTAAAGGTAGGCACAATTGGGCAATCATCCGTAGGATGATCACTAGAATTACAAGTTTGACAGACAGTTTCTTGCATAGACCACATTTCTAAGTCCTCGACTTTCCTAGCTAGGGATGTAAATTTAACATGTAGATCATGATTCTCCTTAAAGTTATATATGCCTCTACTAGACGTTCTTGGTACCTCATAAGTGCCAACATTGTTCCAATTTTGGGCATTTTTCGCTAGTAAGTCTAGGAAATCTATGGCTTCATCAGGGTCTTTATTTTCAAATTGTCCATTACACATTAATTCTACCATTTGCCTAACTTGATGTGTAAGACCTTCATAGAAAATTAAAACTAGTCTCCATGTTTCCAAACCATGGTGAGGACAAGTATTAAGCAATGCTTTATACCTATCCCAACATTGGTAAAAGGTCTCTCCCTGTTTTTGAGTGAAATTGATGATTTGCCCTTTGACAGAATTTGTTCTATAGGGAGGAAAGAATTTTTTCAAAAATTGTTGTTGCATTTCATCCCATGAACTAATGGATCCTGACCTAAGATTTTGTAACCATGTTTTAGCTTTATCTTTTAAAGAAAAAGGAAAAAGTTTTAATCTAAAGATGTTTATGCTACAATTTAGGTCACAATAGATACTGCAAAAATCTTTAAATTCTCTCAAATGCAAAAATGGGTTTTCAACATCTAGGCCATGAAAGTGGGGTAAGAATTGAATGAAATCCGATTCATGGTTGAAATATTTTGCATCATGACGGAAGACTATGCATGATTGTGCATGAGTTCTTATGTAATCCATTAATGTCCTTGGTTGGGTATAAGCATGTTTTCCAAAGAAGATGAGTGGCAACAAACAATTCTACCAACTAATGCAAAGAGAAAGAAAAGATGAGCACATGCAAGAAAAATAAAAATAGAAATGGGGAGAGAAAAGAGAAACACATACAAGAAAAATAAAAATAGAAATAAGAAAAGAGAATACTTACAATTTTGCACGCTAATTTTTACCTTCCCCGGCAACGGCGCCAAAAACTTGACACATCCGAAAAAAGATTGTCTCCCAAGTATAGGAGTGTCGAAGTAATAATCTCGGTGAGACCGAGGCCGATCCACGAGGAAGGGGATTTTAGCGTTACAAATTATAAGATAAGCAAATATGATATGAATAATTCAAAGAAATGACAAGATAATATCAATAAATATGTAAGATGGTAGGCGGTATTACCGACCATTCAAATATAAAACAAAAAGCAAGGGAGGTAAAACCATCCATAGAAATAGGTGGTATAACCAACCATAGTAAATTAAAGAACAAGTTCATAAGGTGGTAGAACCTACCATAGTAAATAAAATAAAAAGTTCATAAACAATAGAAAAAATAAAATACAAGAGGAATTAACACAATAACAATGAAGGCTAAGGTTAGGGGATCCGCCCTTGATATTTCAAATAACGATAATTAACCCATTTTAGTTATATGAATTATATTTGTTTCATTACCAATATTTATACCACTTCTTGTAAATGGGTTCAAGCATCCAATGTGCCAATCACCATATGTCTACAGCAAATCAAGGTTCCTAACTAGACTTGTGTCGGTAAAGAAGAACCATACGATGTCTAGAAAGGATCCAAGCATTTGATGTGCCAAGGATTGTCGACAATGGATCAAGACCTCCACTTTACAAGTGGTGTCAAGATTGATTAAGAAAAGAAATATAAATCATATAAAATAAATAACAAAAGATTATGATTATTAAGTACATACCTAAGGGTTGGATAATCTTTATTCTCATATCAAGGGTTTCACCCTTTCACCTTAGCAAGAGAGAAATTAGAAAGACATAATAGAAGAAAGAAAATAAATTATAAGAGAAGGGAAATTCATTAATAACATAAACACACAAAACACAATACAAGATCCTAGCCAAAGCCAAAATGTTCCAGCCAAGGCCAAGATGCCCTAATGGGTCACAAGGCACCTCTATTTATAGATACATCCAGGGGCAAACTTGTCAAATTACAAGGGCATAATTGTCAAATATTAGTTGTAATATCTTTGACAATCGGGATCATTAGCACCGACTGTTGACCATCAATTTTGACATTGAAATGTTGAGAATTTTAATCACATGTCTTCATGAAAGTTGTAGATATTTCTCTCAGCTTTCTAGAACATATTGATTTGCACAATTTGGATACGTATTTTGAGAGATACGGTCCAAAATACTGAGGCCTGGTCAGACTGGGCCGAGACTGTAGATGGGTTCACTTCAAGCCCAATTTTGGTCCACTAAGAGCCCGAATTTGATGATCCTTGTGAAATGCAATCTTGTAGACAATTAAATCAGCTTTCCAAAACATTAAGAATTGTACCATTCTGATCTATAATAGAGAGTTATGCCCATTTTACCGAACCTGTAACAAAACCAAAATTAAGAGGAATTAATTCCAAAGATGCAATGCTACAAATATGTTTAAGTTGAGGAATTTAATGACACTATTAATGCAATATGATGAACTAAATTTTCTTATTAATGACACATCCTGAAAATAGGATTGCCTCCACGAGTATAGGAGTGTCGAAGTAATCAAAACCAGTGAGACCTGGGGTTGATCCACGAGGAAGTGGAATTTAAGCGTTTACAAATTATAAGCTAAACAAATGTGACATGGATGACAAAGAGGTGACATGATGAATATCAACATATTTGTATGTAGATGTGAGGTTGCGTCCCTGGGTATACCGACCCATTCAAATATAAAACAAAAAGCCCAACGAGGGTAAAACCATCCATGGAAATAGGGTATAACAACCATAATAAATTATTAACGAACAATTTCAAAGGTTGGTAGAATTTTCCTACCATAGTAAAATAAAAAGTTCATAAACAATAGAATAATTAAAATACAAGAGGAATTAACACAATAACAATGAAGGCTAAGGTTAGGGGATCCGCCCTTGATATTTCAAATAAGGATAATTAACCCATTTTAGTTATATGAATTATATTTGTTTCATTACCAATATTTATACCACTTCTTGTAAATGGGTTCAAGCATCCAATGTGCCAATCACCATATGTCTACAACAAATCAAGTTCCTAACTAGATTCGTGTCGGTAAGGAAGACCATACACATCATTAGAAAGGATCCAAGCATTTGATGTGCCAAGGATTGTCGACAATGGATCAAGACCTCCACTTTACGAGTGGTGTCAAGATGGATTAAGAAATTAAATATAAATCATATTGAATAAACATTATAAGATTAAGATTATTAAGCACATATTAAGGGTTAGAGAATCCTTATTCTCATATCAAGGGTTTCACCCTTTCACCTTAGCAAAAGAGAAATTAGAAGAACATTATAATAGAAAGAAAATAAAATGTAAGAAAAAGGAAATTCATTAATAACATAAACACACAAAACATAATACACGACCCTAGCAAAGCAAAATGTTCCAGCCAAGCGCTCAACGATGCCCGAAGGGTCACAAGGCAACTCTATTATAGATACATCCAGGGGCAAAACTTTTCAAATTACCCAAGTGCATAATTGTCGAATATTTGTTGTAAATATACTTTGACAATTTGGATCAAGCACGACTTGGACCATCAATTTGACATCGAAATGTTGGCAATCTAATCTATATGTCTCAGTGAAAGTTGTAGATATTTCCTTCAGCTTTCTAGAACTATTGATTTGCACAATTTGGATACGTATTTTGAGAGATAGCTCTCCAATATGAGGCTTGGTCAGACTGGGCCGAGACTATAGATGGGTTCATTTCAAGCCCAATTTTGGTCCACTAAGAGCCCGAATTTGATGATGCTTGTGAAATGCAATCTTGTAGAAAATTGAATCAGCTTTCCAAAACATTAATAATTGCATGATTCTGATCTATAAATAGAGAGTTATTCCTATTTTACCAAACCTGTAACAAAACCAAAATAGAGAGGATTTAATTCCAAAGATGCATATGCTACAAATATGCTTAAGTTGAGGAATTTAATGAAACTATTAATGCAATATGATGAACTAAACTCTTATTAAACATGCATATTTAAGTGTTCATCACACCCCCCAACTAGCTTATTGCTAGTCCCTGGCAATTAAAGCGTTATTATTTAGAAGTGATTTATAAATTTTACATCTAAGGTGGTCATTATTGCACTCTCTTTGATTTTATCCAAATAAACAAACTCTCAACTGATATTTTTTTTTTAAATGACTCATGTACACTTCAATCAATATATCCACAAACCTTCTTTTGTGCTCAGTCAACACATGACTATGGGGTTATTAGAAAGAAGCCATATCGGTTCTAATATTTGTTAAGGCTAACAACCTTAGGTAGGGGGCATTTATTCATTTTACATATATATATATTTTTTCTTCTTTTCTTTCTTTTTTTTTTTTTTTTTGTTTGAAGGAATGCATCTTTAACCCACGTAGCGAGCCTTAGGCTAATGACTCCCAGACCAGTTGGCCTTAGGGCATTAGGTGTTAAGACACCCCTTCGAGCTTAACGACTCGGGTTGCCGATGCTTTATTTTTGCTTAGAAACTTGTGATAGTGCAATGTTCATTCCCATTAAGCTTTCTCCCTCTAATCCATGTAGCGAGCTTTGGGGCCAATAGCTCACAAACCAGTTGGTATTAGGGTATTAGGTGTTGAGGCACCCCTCGGGCTTAATTGCTCGAATTAAGGAGGCTACGAGACCAAACTTATCCACAATTGCTTTCTCTTTTTTTTTTCACTTTTTTTTTTCTTTTTTTTTTTTAAACTTTCCCTTTCCTTTGTGTTGTTATCCTAAACAAAACAAAAGAACTCAAATATTACAACATTTCATTTTGCCTACCCACAATCATGTATCAAGGTATGTGTGTGTGTGTGAAGAAAGGTTCATGAATACTTGCTTAATGAGCACATAAGCACACAATTTATTAAATGATAAGGTTGTGAGAGTTCATAGATTTGAATGATTCAAAGTGAAATGAATAAGACCTCCTTGTTATAAAATTCAAAAATCAAGACTAAATAATATCAAATACGTCTTCAAAAATGCAAAAATAAAATGACAAATTGGTTAGAATGGGTTTCAAGAGTTCAAACTGGTCCTCCATACTCTGCCATTCCTGACCCAGAATGCGTCTTAAGAGGATTTGAACTCCTTACACCGCACTCTGAATCTAATTAGTAACTCGCTTCTTTTTTTTTTTTTTTTTTTGCAAGAAAAAATAAAATTTCAAGACACACTTATGTCTACTATCCTTCCCCCCGAACCAAATGAAACATTGTCCTCAATGTTTAAATGCAGAGAGATAAAGTATAGGAGACATTACCTGAAGCTTCTGTTATTCAAGAAAGATGACCTGAAAGACTCGTAAAATAACATGCTAAAAATAAAATAAAATAAAAGACAAAAAAATTACAAACGGAGATTCAGATCCAATTTGCACTTTTTGTTTTGCCCTCCTGCCCAATTAATTTGAGTACTAGCTGAGTCAGGTTCATACTCAACTTCTTGTAATTTGTCAAGTAACTCACCAGCAGAAGTGGCAGAAACAAGGATCTTTCTCGCTGAATGAGGGATAAAATTTTGTTCACAGCTGCATCAACAAAACTTATCAAAGGATCAAAGAACTTTTTGACATTCAACAAACCTATGGGTTTTTGATGGAGATTCAGTTGGGCCCAAGAGGCAATTTGAAAGATTTCTTCAAGAGTACCAAAGCCACCTGGTAAAGCAATAAAAGCATCTGAATTGATGAGCATATGTGCCATGCGTTCATGCATAGAGGAGACTTGCATCTCTGTCCCAACCGTTTTTCCAACGATGCTTTCTATAGCCAACGCTTTAGGAATAATTCCTAAAACTTGACTACCTCTTACATATGCAGCTGTTGACACGCAACCCATTAACCCGAGGCTACCTCCCCCATAAACCACATTAATCTTTCTTTCAGCTAGTAGCCTACCAAGATAATTTGCTACTTCTACAAACTCCTCACTTTTACCCGGTCGAGATCCACAGAATACACATATCCTTTGGATTGGACGTTTTGAAGTTCCCTCCATGTCTATGCAACTCTCTAACTATGTGTGAAGAGGAGAACAAGTGATGCGGTATTTATGGAGTGCAAAAAGATATGCTAATGATGACATCTAAATAGGTAGCTCGGTTGCTTGTTGAAAAATTTGACACGAATGCATAAAAATTCAAAAAGATGATGAAATAAGACACTATAAGTCAAACAAATTCAAAAAATGACAACTGATAGGCATTAAAGTTCAAAAATGACGGCACGCATGCATATGTACAGGTAGTTGTGACTGTGGCTCACATCTTCCTCTGGTTTTACGTCCAGAAACGACTTAAACACCTTCTATGAGTTGGGGATATGCTTCCCATCTAGTTTTCTTATAAACTGGCAAACAGGGTCGTTTTGAGTCAGATTCCCAAGACTATAGCGTTCCAGCTCATCTTGGAATTGTGTCCACAATTTAAAAATTTCACGTTGCACAAGTCCACAAGAATGCGTCTCAAGAGTCATTCGGATGTCATCCAAAGACTCCTTACTCAGTCCATTCTTGATGAACTGTATTTTATCCTCTCGATTATTAGACAAATATCACAAGGAGCGGCAACGCTGGTTACAAGTCCATCTTGCACATTTGGGACAAACTTGTAACCTTTTCGCTCTTCGCTTTTTGGCGTAAGAGCTTTTTTCCATACCTGGCAAGTGAGAAAAAAGATTATCTGAAAATTCATGAGAAAATCGAACCTTGGCTTCAATTAATCATCTTAAATCAGCAGGAATACCCTTGTGCATCAACATCCTTAGTCTTTCTACGCGAGCTTTGTAAATTTTAAGCAAATCATTTTGAGGAAGAGAGGGAAAATGTTTGTGCAATTTTGAGAGAATGGTATCCATGTGAATAAAATGACAGAGAAGAAAAGAAAATGGATGCAAAGTGAGCAACAGTTTTTAGGGAACTGAAAAACCGACTTTAAAAGCCACGGAGTACCGTATCCGCCACTTGACCGGGAAAAGTCAATCCTTAAAAAGGATCGATTAAAGCAATGGACTCTTCGTTTTGGTCAAAATTTTCAAAGAATGGTTTTAACCGTTGTCCATTAACTTTAAACACATTACCATTCTTTCTCAATTTCAACTGCTCCATGAGGAAAAACATTTTTAACAATGAAAGGCCCAGTCCAACGAGACTGAAGTTTACCAGGAAACAAATGCAATCTTGAATCATACAAAAGAACTTTTTGTGAAGGTTCAAAAGATTTTCTAACAATGGCTTTGTCATGAAAAACCTTCATTTTTTCTTTGTAGATTTTAGAATTTTCATAAGCCTCATTCCTGATTTCTTCAAGTTCACTCAGTTGGAGTTTTCGTAACTTGCAAGCATCATTCAAGTTTGTGTTAAATGTTTTAATGGCCCAATAAGCTTTATGTTCAATTTCCACTGGCAAGTGACAAGGTTTTCCATAAACTAATCTATAAGGAGACATTCCCAATGATGTTTTGAAAGCAGTTCGGTAAGCCCAAAGTGCATCATTAAGTCTTAAAGACAAATCTTTACGATTTGGGTTAACCGTTTTTTCTAAGATCTGTTTTATCTCCCTATTAGCTAATTCAACTTGTCCACTTGTTTGTGGGTGATAAGGTGTAGAAATTTTATGGGTTATTCCATATTTCTTCATTAAAGTTTCAAATGGTTTGTTACAAAAATGTGTACCCCCATCACTAATAATGGCTCGAGGAATTCCAAATCTACTTAAGATATTCTCCTTCAAGAATTTGACAACTGTTTTGTGATCATTGTTTCGACATGGAATTGCCTCGACCCATTTTGAAACATAGTCTACTGCAACAAGGATGTACACAAAACCAAATGATGGTGGAAAGGGTCCCATAAAATCAATACCCCAACAGTCAAAGATTTCAACAACAAGAATGGGATTCAAAGGCATCATGTTTCTTTTTGAAATGGATCCCAATTTTTGACAATTTTCACACGTTTTGCAAAATGCATGTGCATCTTTAAATAAGGTGGGCCAATAAAATCCACATTGCAAGATTTAGCAGCTGTTTTTCTAGATGAAAAATGTCCTCCACATGCTTCAGAATGACAAAAGTTAATGACACTACTTACCTCATTGTCGGGTATGCATCTTCTCATTATTTGGTCTGGACAATATTTGAACAGATATGGGTCATCCCAGTAAAAATTTTTCACCTCGGTTAAAAATTTTCTTTTGTCTTGAGCATTCCAATGAGGTGGCATTTTCCCTGTTGCAAGAAAATTTACAATGTTAGCAAACCAAGGTACAGTAGCAACAGAAAATAAAAATTCATCAGGAAAAGAATCATTGATAGGTGAAGTTTCAATTAATGTCTCTGTCGTTAGTCTTGAAAGATGATCAGCAACGACATTTTCGGCTCCTTTCTTATCCTTTATTGTGATGTTGAATTCTTGGAGCAATAAGATCCACCGTATCAATCTAGGTTTTGCATCCTGTTTAGTCATTAAATATCTCACAGCTGCATGGTCAGTGTAAACAATTGTTGGAGAGCCAATTAAATAAGATCGAAATTTGTCCAATGCAAATACTACTGCAAGTAGTTCTTTCTCAGTTGTTGTGTAATTCATTTGTGCATCATTTAAAGTCCTACTTGCATAGTATATTACATAAGGCTTACCTTCTTTTCTTTGTCCTAAGACAGCACCAACGGCATAGTCACTTGCATCACACATCAGTTCAAAAGGCAAGGACCAATCAGGAGATTGCATAATTGGAGCAGTTGTTAAAAGTCCAATTAATGTATCAAAGGCATTTTGACATTCTTGAGTCCATTCAAAGGAAGTATCTTTTATTAAGAGGTTACAAAGAGGTTTAGATATAGCACTGAAATTTCTTATGAACCTCCTATAAAATCCAGCATGCCCTAAGAATGAACGAACCTCTTTAACTGTTTTTGGTGGAGGCAAATGGGAAATTAATTCCACTTTTGCTTTATCCACTTCAATTCCTTTAGAAGACACCACATGACCTAAAACAATTCCTGAAGTGACAATATAATGACATTTTTCCCAATTCAAAATAAGACCTTTTTCTACACACCTTTTAGGACTTTTTCTAAATTTTCAAGACAATTATCAAAAGAGTTTCCAAAGACAGTTAAATCATCCATGAAAACTTTAAACAATGCTCAACCATATCACTGAAAATGCTTAACATGCATCTTTGAAAAGTGGCTGGGGCATTACAAAGTCCAAAAGGCATTCTCCTAAATGCAAACGTGCCGAAGGGGCACGTGAATGTGGTCTTTTCTTGGTCTTCAAGTGCAATGGGAATTTGGTAATAGCCTGAGTATCCATTAAGAAAGCAGTAGTAGGAGTGCCCTGCTACTATTTCAAGAATTTGGTCAAGAAATGGTAAGGAAAAATGGTCTTTTCTAGTGACAGCATTTAATTTTCTATAATCAATACACATCCTCCAACTAGATGAGACACGAGTTGGCAATAATTCACCATTTTCATTTTTAACTATTGTAATGCCAGATTTCTTAGGTACTACTTGTGTAGGGCTTACCCACTTACTATCAGAAATAGGATAGATAATTCCCACATCAAGTAGTTTAAGAACTTCAGCCATAATGACCTCTTTCATGTGTGGATTTAATCTCCTTTGAGGTTGTTGAGATGTTTTGGCATTTTCCTCTAAATGTATTCTATGTGTGCAAATTAAAAGGTTAATGCCTTTTATATCTTTTAAAGTCCACCCAATTGAATTTTTATACCTTTTAAGCACTTCTATCAACTTACCTTGTTGCTCGCATGTGAGGGATGAAGAAATTACCACCGGATATGTCTGATTCTCCCCAAGATAAGCATATTTCAGTCCTTCAGGTAAGGGCTTCAATTCTAACTTGGGAGCTTCATCTTCCTTGCTTTCATTCATTTGCCCCAATTCTTCAAATCTTGATTTTGAGCCTGTTTCCATCACCTGTGTCACAATCCAATAAAGAACATATATTAGATACGATCATGTTTCAGTTCCATACTTGATTCTAACGAATTCACTAAACAAGTTCCAAAAGGGTCAGAAGAACTCCCTTTTTGGATGTGCTCTTCCACAATAGATTCGATCAATAGCTCCTTCCATTATCTTCTTGTCATGTGTGTTTTGACCATATTGAAAACATTAAGTTCCAATGTCATGTTCCCAAAAAGATAGCGGTCATGACTCCATTCCTGCAATTAATCAAAGAATTGAGGTAGCTAGAAATGGACGTCCTAAAATGACAGGAATTGAATTACATACTTCCACTGGTTGTGTGTCCAAGACAATAAAATCCACTGGGTAAATGAATTATCGACTTGAACTAACACATCTTCTACTACTCCTCTTGGTACTTTAATTGATCTATCAGCAAGCAAAAGAGTCACAGAAGTCGGTTTTAACTCATCTAGATTGAGTTCTGAAAAACCGAATATGGAATCAAATTCACACTAGCACCAAGATCAAGTAAAGCCTGTTCAATTTTATGCTCTCCAATAACACATGAAATTGTAGGACAACCTGGATCCTTAATTTCACTGTGTATTATTTATTGAAAGAATATCACTTACTTTGCTCGGCTAGAAAGGCCTCTTTTTCAACATTTAGTTTTCTTTTTACAGTTGCAAAGTCTTTCAAAAATTTTGCATAAGAAGGTACCTGTTTGATCACATCAAGCAAGGGAATGTTGACCTTTACCTGTTTGAAAATTTCAAAGATTTCAGAACTGTGAGTTTGCTTCTTTTGTGTGGATAATGCTTGAGGAAATGGAGGCATAGAGAGGATATGTTTCCTCTTCGCTAAGGTGTTGGTTTAGCAGCATCTTCCTGCCTTAGAGATCGATTAGTCTTCTTTCTCACAAGGGCAGGAATCGTGCATGTTGTTCAACACCCCCCCCCCCCCCCCCATCTTACCATTGCGACAGGGTCATGACTGACTGGTCTGGTCAAAGTAATGGTACTTGACTTCCTGCATTGAGTAGATTGATCTTTGGGGTTTTGCAATTGTTTGAGAAGGGAAATTTTCCTTCTCTGGGATGCTAGATGTGGATGCAAATTTTGCAAGAGTGACTGACAAATTTGTTAATGTTTGAGCAATTTGATTATTGAACGTCTCTTGCTTTGTAATGAATGAATGCAATATCTCTTCAAAGTCATTTCTAGGAGGAGGAGCATATAAATGATATGAGAATTTTGAAAATTTTGTCATGTTTGAAAAGGAACTTGTGAAGATTGTGCATGATTATCATTTTTTCAACTAAAATTTGGATGATTTCTCCAACTGGGATTATAGGTTTGTGAAATATGGATTGTATTTGGCCTTTGAAAGTGTTTCAAGGCATTGGCTTCTTCATGGAGACATTTCCTAAAGGCAGGCAAAGTTGGGCAATCATCAGTAGAATGGTCATTGTCATCACAAATGTTGCAGACATTTTCTTTAATAGATTTCAATTGACCACTCTTTTTCATCTCTAAAGCCTCGACTTTTCTAGCTAGAGATGCATATTTGGCTTGAAGGTCATGGTCTTCCCTAAGGTTGTAAATGCCTCTATTGGATGTCGAGGTTGGGCCTTGCCTGGTACCTCATAGGTGCCAGTAGTGTCCCAATTTTGTGCCTTTTCTGCTAAGGAATCTAGGAAGTCAAGTGCTTCCTCAGGATCTTTTTCTTTAAATTCTCAATTACAACATTATTCTACTAGTTGCCTATCTTGAGGTGTTCAAACCTTCATAGAAAGGTGCAACTATCTCCAATTTTCAAAACCCATGGTGAGGACAAGATAACAGTAGTTCCTTATACCTATCCCAACATTGGTTAAGGGTTTCCCCTTGTTTTTGAGAGAAATCAGAAATTTGTCTTTTAAGAGAATTTGTTCTATGGGTAGGAAAAAATTTTTTCAAAAATTGTTGCTTCATCTCATCCCATGAACTGATGGAATTCGACCTCAAATTTGTAGCCATGTTCTAGCTTTATCTTTTAAAGAAAAAGGAAAAAGCTTTCATCTAATGGTGTTTATGCTACAATTTGGGTCAGTGTAGGAGCTACATACCTCTTCAAAGAGTTTTAAGTGCGAATATGGGGTCTCCATGTCAAGGCCATGAAAAGTGGGTAGAAGTCGAACAAAACTTGGTTTGAAATTGAAATGGATTGAATCTGGAGGAGAAACTACACAAGATGGTGTACTAGTCCTTACTGGATTCATGTAGTATTTGAGGGTTCTTCGCTGGTTTTGATCATTTTGTTACGAACGGTTGTCCCCTTCATTCGTGAATATTTTCACATGATTGTCGGCCATGTTTTGTAAGGAAGATGATGTTTTTCTAACAAGTCTACCACTAGATGTTCGTGACCAAATTTTCATGCAAGAAAGGGAGAAGAAAAGAGAGAAAAAGATGAAAACACAAAAATAAAAAATTTAGATCTAAGATGAGAAAAGAGAACACTTACAATTTTGCACGCCAATTTTTACCTTCCCCGACAACGGCGCCAAAAACTTGACACATCCGAAAAAAGGATTGTCTCCCAAGTATAGGAGTGTCGAAGTAATAAAACCCGGTGAGACCGGGGTCGATCCACGAGGAAGGGATTTTAAGCGTTACAAATTATAAGCTAAACAAATGTGATATGGATGATTCAAAGAGGTGACATGATAATATCAACAAGTATGTAAGATGGTAGGTGGTATTACCGACCATTCAAATATAAAACAAAAAGCAAGATGAGGTAAAACCATCCATGGAAATAGGTGGTATAACCAACCATAGTAAATTAAAGAACAATTTCATAAGGTGGTAGAACCTACCATAGTAAATAAAATAAAAAGTTCATAAACAATAGAATAATTAAAATACAAGAGGAATTAACACAATAACAATGAAGGCTAAGGTTAGGGGATCCGCCCTTGATATTTCAAATAAGGATAATTAACCCATTTTAGTTATATGAATTATATTTGTTTCATTACCAATATTTATACCACTTCTTGTAAATGGGTTCAAGCATCCAATGTGCCAATCATCATATGTCTACAACAAATCAAGGTTCCTAACTAGATTCGTGTCGGTAAGGAAGAACCATACATCATCTAGAAAGGATCCAAGCATTTGATGTGCCAAGGATTGTCGACAATGGATCAAGACCTCCACTTTACGAGTGGTGTCAAGATTGATTAAGAAATTAAATATAAATCATATTGAATAAACATTATAAGATTAAGATTATTAAGCACATATTAAGGGTTAGAGAATCCTTATTCTCATATCAAGGGTTTCACCCTTTCACCTTAGCAAAAGAGAAATTAGAAGAACATTATAATAGAAAGAAAATAAAATGCAAGAAAAAGGAAATTCATTAATAACATAAACACACAAAACACAATACAAGATCCTAGCCAAAGCCAAAATGTTCCAGCCAAGGCCAAGATGCCCTAATGGGTCACAAGGCACCTCTATTTATAGATACATCCAGGGGCAAACTTGTCAAATTACAAGGGCATAATTGTCAAATATTAGTTGTAAATATCTTTGACAATTGGGATCATTAGGCACCGACTTTGACCATCAATTTTGACATCAAAATGTTGTGAATTTTAATCACATGTCTTCATGAAAGTTGTAGATATTTCTCTCAGCTTTCTAGAACATATTGATTTGCACAATTTGGATACGTATTTTGAGAGATACGGTCCAAATACTGAGGCCTGGTCAGACTGGGCCGAGACTGTAGATGGGTTCACTTCAAGCCCAATTTTGGTCCACTAAGAGCCCGAATTTGATGATTCTTGTGAAATGCAATCTTGTAGACAATTAAATCAGCTTTCCAAAAACATTAAGAATTGCACCATTCTGATCTATAAATAGAGAGTTATGCCCATTTTACCGAACCTGTAACAAAGCCAAAATTAAGAGGAATTAATTCCAAAGATGCAAATTGCTACAAATATGCTTAAGTTGAGGAATTTAATGACACTATTAATGCAATATGATGAACTAAACTCTTATTAAACATGCATATTTAAGTGTTCATCATGGGTGATTTGAGCCGAATTATTATCCTTGATCATACCTTCACCCAAGCCAAACGTTACAAGCTTAATAAAGTCCTACTTGATCCTTGGTGTTGTGCATGTCTACATTTGTGGAGAGTGAATTGAAAAGCAAGCCTATGGAGTTCATTTATACACACATCTTCAATATTAAATACGATTCATTTTTATGCATAAACTCATCCGGGTTACAAGTGATTAGGTGAGAATGGCTCTATACACACACACTTGAGGAATTGAAGTGAAGCGAAACTAATTTTTGAGATAAAATTCTTGATCAAGTGCATTATTTTGAAGTATTCCTTGGGTTATAATTAAGTACAATCTTTGAGGCCTATTTGCAAGTTGAAGCATTGGTGTGTTTTAATTTTTCTCTGATTCTGTTTCGGTTTAGTTTTGTTTCGTATCATTTTAATTGCTCAAGGACTAGCAAAGTCTAAGTGTGGGGGAATTTGATAGGTGTCTATTTATGTATTACTTTTATATCAATTCGTCCATGTTTCTTTGCTATATTCCGTGATATTTTTATGTTTTTGTGTGTTTTGATGTTTGTAGGAGTTTTGGGGCAACTTGCACAAAAATGGAGTAAAACCCTTCATTTTCACCTCTGCTAGTCAGTGATCTTCTCGGATTCAATTGTATTGATATACAATGAACCCGACGACATATTATATACCGTTGGAAAGCTCTCGAAGTCTATTTTCTGGAGAAATTTACGGTTTATAAATCCATTCAGTGTACCAAAAGTTGTAATCAAAACAGTGTGAGATGTATAGAAATATAATTCCACAGCACTGTAGCATGTATAATACGGGGCACTGTAGCAAGTCACTGTAGCAGAGTATGTAAACACATTTTAGGGTTTTATTTTCAGAACTGGAAGAGGGAAAAACGTGGGAGGAGGCTGCATTTTTGGATTTCTCTTATCCCTTGGAGTTCTTGAAGGAGAAAGAAGATTTTGAAAGAGGAGGAACTACAATTCCAAGGAGATTCATCTACAAAGAAGATTTTCAAAGAATTTGCTAAGTTCTTTCTTTCTTTTCAATTTTGGAATTTCTCTGTATTGTATTTGTTATTCTGATTGAAAATGTGTAACTAAATCTGAATTGGTTGAGGGTGATTTCAAAGCCCTTGATATGGATTTTGTGAGTTGATTGTGTAAGAAATTGTTATCCAATTCTCTAATGGAAGTTGCTTGTATTTTCCCATATCTAATGCTTATGATTGCTTACTGATTGTATTTGGAATGGCCAACTGAATATAATCTGTTGTTGTCTATTGCTAGATTAGAAATCTTGATCCGTAATTGTCATGGATTTCCAATCATTAGTAGCAAAATTGTGATCAGAGATTGCAATTGGAAAATACAACCTAGGTTAAATAATCTGAACTTGTGTGATTATTGCTTAGATCAACCTATCTTTCTCATCGTAATGCTTCCATTGAATTTAACAACAAAGTAAGGAAAGATTGGGATAACAGAGCTTGTTGTTATCTTCGGTTGATAACTTCAATGCTGTAATTGGATTACAATTCTATGTTAATTCACAAATTCATATCTTGTGGCAGAGAATGAACTCTTAACCAAGTGTCTCCTATTGATTTTTCATTCAAATTTACTTTCTGTTTTGTTATTCTTTACTTGCATTCTTATTTCATTTAGTAAATCATTCAACAAAAATCCCCCCTGTTTAGTTTATTGTTGCTGGAAATTACAAATTCAATTAGAATCAATCCTCGTGGGAACGATATCTACTTATCACTTTATTACTTGTGCGACTAGTATACTTGCTAGTTTCGAACGCATCAAGTTTTTAGGTTTGTTTGCCATCCCAAATTTAGCACACACAATATTAAGCCTATACCTAAGTCCTACATGATTAAGAGATGATCCATTCAGCCCACTCTTTCTTCATTAGCCCCCGCTTCTAAGTTCATCCTATTAAAAAAAATCTAAATCTCTAATTTTTTTTCTTACTAGACCACGCTTAATTCCTAAGTTATCCTTCTATTATATTAGTGGGTTTTCCATTACGCAAAAAATGTAGTCATGCAACTTCTCTAAACTCATATTTATTCCTCAAATTCTACAAATTCTACCACAAAGTCTAAAATCTAGACATGTTGCGAATTCTTCATACTTCAAAAATATGCAAATAGTTCAAACTTTAAAAGATGAGTGAGATACGTGAAGTCTTTGGGCTTCATATATGAGTGACATGTGAGACCGTCGAACTACCTAAATAAACAACTCATCTTTTTTATGGCTTCAAATATAATTGAATTAATTTATTTATATAATATTTAAAATTATAATTAATTCTAAAGAGTTATTATTGATCAATTCAATATTTTAACTTATTATTTCAAGGAGAAAGGTTATAAAATACTTTTGAAATCTTAGAAACTGCTTTTTCATTATTTATTTATTTATTTAGACAAATGCATAAAAAATTTTCCATAAAAGATTTGTTTATATTTAGATATACTTAAGATTTCAAATTTTTTCAAAACTTTGTTCTTGAAATTCCATATATTTCTAGTTATCTTTTTTATATTTACAGTGCAATGTTATAAATTGTTTGATATGTTGTTAATTACATGATTATATATATATACACACACACGCACAAAATGTACCATAACACAAGTGCGAAATGACAGGAATTTGTTCGAACAAGATCCGTTGTTAGGTTTATTTCTTGTTATAATAATACAAATGAACAAATCTGTTTACAACACATTAAGAATTATTTCATGAATGAAGTAAAAAGACTATAAATTACCTATGTATACAAATATATATATATGATTCGATCTTGTTTAGAAATCACATGTTGCATATAAAAAAGTAAATGCATAAAGGTATCTTAACTCTTTATATTTTTGCAAACTCAATTACATGGACCATATAACAAACATATGGAATCTATTTCTAAATATTACATTGATGACAAGGATGTGGTGGGATGATCAAATGGTCTTGGAGGAGAGTTGAGGTAAGGCTTTGGTGGGATTTGCAAGCCTTCAATGCTTCCTTGCAACATGTTTATTACCTTATTTATGGATGGCCTATCCGATGGGTAAGTTTGTATACACCACAATCCTACTATAATCATCTTTTGAGCAATCTCATTTTCCTCGTTGTTATTGACGCCATGCCATCTAAATTCATTGCCTTGCTCGACATGCCTATAAATCCAATGTGGAAAATATATCTCACTAGTATTAACCACTTCAACAGCCAAGTTTTTTTTTCCCTCCAATCATCTCCAAAACCATCATTCCATAACTATAAACATCGGACTTGTGTGAAACTTGTCCAAAGTTTCTGCTAAAAACTTCAGGAGCAATATAACCAATTGTCCCTCTAGCCTCCAACATTGATACAATACTCTCCTTTTTAAGGCATAGTTTTGCAAGCCCAAAATCTGATATTTTTGGACAGAAATCTTTATCAAGAAGAATGTTATGTGGTTTTATGTCAAAATGCAAAATCCTTGTGTTGCACCCACGATGCAAGTACTCAAGCCCTCTAGCTATTCCTAATGCAATTTTGTACAGGTTTTCCCACCCTAAATTTTGACTGATCTCTGAAGTACCTTCATTATGTATGAATTTCTCAAGTGATCCATTGGGCATAAACTCATAAATAAGAGCTCTTTTTTGACCCTCTAAACAAAAGCCCAACAGTGTGACAACATTAACATGGGATGTTCTACTAATACTTGCAACCTCATTAATAAATTCTTGCCCATTCCCTTTGGAGGTGTTTAACAGCTTCACTGCTACAAGATGGCCGTTTGAGAGCTCCCCTTTGTACACATCTCCATAACCTCCTTGACCTAGTTTATGCATGAATGAGCTGGTCATTTTCTTAACATCTGAAAAGGTATACCTTTTGGGAGCTAGAGGTCCATAATTTCTAATGAAGGCTTCAAGATCTTGATCCAATGCTACATTCCTTATTAAAGAAGACGTTGACATAATCAATGAGTTCATCTTCTTCTTTCTACAATTGTAAATAAGTATACAGGAGACGACTGTTAATCCAATCAATGTAGCAAAGACACCTGTGAAAAGAAACAAGTTATGTTTATTACCATAAGAAAACCAAAGATAATTGTAAATAATTACACACTTGAGTTACCAATGCGTGCGACTTAATTGGGGGCCAATAATTCCTTGTGACTTCGTGCGGATATTTATTAATAGCGAAATTTGTGGATAAACAATATAGAATTCATACAACACATCCCTTTATGGGTTTCCAGTTCTTGATCATAGAATTCCCTTACCATAATGTGTCAACATTTTTAGTATGTTGAAAGTGATTATTAGAGAAAAACCAGTAAGTGTCAAGGACAAGATGTAATTAAATTGATTGAATAGTTGAGATATCAACTTATTTAACAATGTGGTACATAGGATTATGAAGTAACAAATCAAATGGCATGGGCCAAATTTTATATTTGACTACTATCCTTGATAGCATATAGTTATAGAGTTCAATTCTAATATTTCGTTGGAGTAAATTTAGAATTAAATAATTTGATCCATTTTATTATGGACTAAATTATTGTAGCCGCTATGGTATGTACCCATATGATCCCCAAGCAGATTTATTTAATTGAGTAAACCACTACTGGACTTCTAGAAAGATAATTAACAGAATAAGCCTTGAACATTAGTGTTCAAACTCAATCTAAAAGAGGAATCCGAGTTAGATTTCAATTTGGATTTAAGATTTTTAATTATTTATTAATTAAAAATAAATTCAAAGAATTTAAAATTAATATATTTTTTATTTGAATTCGGATATTCTTAATAACAATAATAAGAATAAATTCACTAAAAGCCCAGTCATTATGATTATATACAGGCACTGACCTACTAAAATTTTAATATAAGTTCTAGCCAAACTCCTGTATCTAATTTCTAATCAAATTACACCTATAGGAACGAAATTAGTAAGTAAAAGTGGAAAAAGGAACCGTCTAATTACAAGGCACAAATGAACCAGCAGTGAATGAATCTAAATCTATGTGCATATCTTATGAGCTGAGGTTGCTAAAATATGACAGGGAAAAGCAAGATTCATAAAAGTACCCCAATTAATTAAAAATTAACAACTCAAATAATAGATATTATAAGCTTTTAGAAAGCACATTATGTTCATAAAATTTATATGCAATTTGTAGCATACCGAACGACAAAGTAAATAAAATGACAGCAGATCTCTAGGGCAAGAAATTATATGAGAAGATTAACTAAACTGATGGAAGCCGATATATTACCTATACCAACCTTCAGTTTGTGGTCCAGTCCTTGACCTGTATCATTCAAGGTGATGAAGAGTTAAAGCATGGCAGCTTTAATTAATTTACAACTTTATACATTCTATCTATACAAATTACAACTGTATAAAAACAATTGTAGCATTACACTAATCAAACACTATTTTTATCAAAGCATGCTAATGGCAAGTACATCAACGGTTCAATAACGTAAAAATGGAAGACAAAGCAATCTGATTAATAAATAACATTGGCATATTTCATTACATGAAGTTGATGTAAATCTCAAAATCAAAAGCATAGAATTGTTACAGTACCCTGCTTAAAAATTCAAAACTGACATCAATACTTTGATACTTTGAGCTTAATATCCAATTATGTTCCTAAAAGCATTATGCATTATAGTTTTAAGGCCAGGATTGGGTTGTGGTTGCTTAACAAAAAATGAGAGATGTTGATGTAAATACTCTTCTAGAATGCACCATATGGTTATTGCTCGGATGAGGAGAATTCAAAAAGCAAGGATTGTATTGGGAAACGGTAGGATTTTTTAGCGTTGTTCATAAAAACGCATTTGGAATGGAGGAAACAGATAAGAGCATACAAACGGTGTAAAGAAAGGGTTTGCATATGAACCATGAAGATGGACAATTATGCATTAATTGCTTAAACTCTAACTGATACCCGCTGCCCAAGCGGGAAAATACACGAAAAGTCATGAAAATTGATGTCAAAACCTCAGACAAGAAAACCAGAGAAAATAAATCTTGTTCTGGTGGTTGGTCAATCTTAAAGAGAATAAGAAGTGAATAGAAAATAGTAAAATGTTGCATAAGATTGCCATCTTCACGTATTTCATGATGAAGTTTATCTTTGCAGAAACACACAAATTCATTATTATTAAAGCCACAACGCTCGCCACTTGCCTCACAAGTGCTACAATTATGTGCAGTCCAATTCAAGAGGAAACCCATCTTCAGAATTTCAATATATTGATGCAGAACCTATGTAGCTGGTTGAATAATGCCATTTCCCATTTAAAAGAGTGTCATAATTTATTATTTTATTTTTTGCTTTATGCATTCCTTTTTTTTTTTTGATATTTTACTTTATGTAGTTTGTCGTTTTCTATCCAAAAGGGATTGAGGTTAAACGCATCGTTTTGTCTTTTACACAAATCAGATTGTACAAAACCAAATGGGTGTTGGGACTGAATACAATCTGGATGAATATTCTAGTATTTTTTTCTGGAAACATTGAATAC
Source organism: Boswellia sacra (assembly GCA_013180625.2). Taxonomy (NCBI): domain Eukaryota; kingdom Viridiplantae; phylum Streptophyta; class Magnoliopsida; order Sapindales; family Burseraceae; genus Boswellia; species Boswellia sacra. The sequence goes on from SNVD02003345.1 coordinate 116,538, forward strand.
AAATTCTTTGCAGAAAGCACGAATACTTCATGCTCCAGAGCTTCCTTCATTCCAATTGACCCACTACATCAAAACTCATGTCAAAGCTTTATTTCTTCCACGGCAATGACTGGAAACGATGGAGGAGGAGGTCCTACGGATGGCAGTCACCTCACTGAAATAAAAATTTGATGCACTCTCTTTAGATGTGCAGCAAATCCTTGAAGTAGTGGGTAGCAATGGTGAAGCTGATAATCAGAGACCCAGACAATGAACTAATCGGCGAACCACTCATAGGTCTCCAATAAGTGTTCGATTTCAACGGAGAGCCCAACGAGATGAACAACCCAACCTATCAGATGATGTTAATTCAGATGATGGTGATTTGCATGGACGATGTCGTTATATATCTTATTCTAAAATTGACGAAGAAGATGACAACCAGTTCCATGAAGAAACCAGGTCTGCCAAACAGCATCATCACACTCATGAGTACAAACTCAAGTTTTACATCCCTTATTTTAATGGCCATATGCACATTGAATATTTTTTGGACTGGATTAAATCTGTTGAGACCTTTTTTGAGTGTATGGATGTACCGCAAGTTCAGCAAGTAAAACTTGTTGCCTGTAAGCTTAAGGGAGCAACATCCGCCTAGTGGGAGCAACTCTAAGCTCATAATCATCGAGATGGAAAACGACCTGTTCAGTCTTGGAAATAAATGAAACAATTGATGAAAGATCAGTTGCTTCCTACTGATTATGTTCAAATCCTCTTTCAACAATACCAAACTTGTCAGCAGTTTGCTCGCTCTATTAGCGAATATACATAAGAGTTTTACAGGCTCAATGCCCGAATTAATGTTCGTGAATCTGAGAGACAACAAGTGGCCAGGTATTTAGGGGGGCTACAAGATGTTATCCGTGACCAGTCAATCCATTTGGCAATTATCAGAAGCTATCAATTTGGCTTACAAAGTTGAAAGTAATTTTTCTAGGGTCTCAAATCGAAGTTCATTTGGTCATAGGGGATAATCTGATAGTCCTTATGAGAAAACTACATCCTCTATTTCTCAGCAATCTAGCTCTCAACAACAGTTGACAGAATCAGCTCTAAGTAGCAGTAAAGCAAGTGGGAAAACCCTTTTACAACCTGCCAAAACAAATCCTTATGCTCATCCACTTCCACTTGTGTGTTATCGTTGCAACCAACATGGGCATAGGACTAACGAATGCCCCCAAAGAAAATTAGTTAATATTATAGATGAAGATGAGGAGAGTGAAGATGAGCAAAGAAATGTTGAATATAATGAGTATGATGGTGCTGAGTTGGTAGAGGGTGATGAAGGGATCCACTTGTTTGCATTGTCCAGAAAGTTTTACTATCTCATCAACAAGATTCTTCACAAAGGCATTCTATTTTTAGGACTTGTTGCACCATTCAGAAGAAGGTTTGTGATGTTATAATTGACAGTGGCAGCTGCGAAAACATAGTTTCAAAGTCTTTAGTGAAGGCCCTCAATCTCATCATAGAAAAGCACCCTCAACCTACAAAATAGGTTGGATTAAAAAAGGGTCTAAAACTTAGGTCAGTCAATTTTGTCGGGTTCCTTTTTCTATCGAAAAATATTATCAAGATGAGATATTATGTGATGTTGTTGATATAGATGCATGTCACATTTTAATTGGACGTCCATGGCAATTCGATGTAGATGCATTACACAAAGGGAATAACAATAGTTATATCTTCCAGTGGAAAGAAAAGAAGGTTGTATTGTTGCCACTCATTCAAAAAATGCCAATATCTTCAAAACTGACCCTGTATACAGTCTCTGGACTGGAGTTCTGTTCTGTGCTTAAAGAAAGTGAAATAATTATGGCTTTGTTAACTAAAGGGAGCCCCCACCGAGAGACTTGTATGCCCCATGTTATTGAGGAATTATTGGCAGAATTTTATGACTTAACTCCAAATGATTTACCTAAAGGTCTTCCCCCCATGCGCAACATACAACATCAAATAGACTTTGTCCTTGGGTCCAATTTACCTAATCTTCCACATTACCGAATGAGCCCAAAAGAACATGAGATTCTTTAAGGCATTGTGGATGAGTTGGTAGCCAAACAATTGGTTCGAGTAAGCCTTAGCCCTTGCACTATTCCAGCCCTATTGGTTCCCAAGAAAGACAGAAGTTGGCTGATGTGTGTTGATAGTGAGGCGATAAATAAGATCAGTATAAAGTATCATTTTTCTATTCCCCTCCTTGAGGATATTTTGGATAAATTGGAAGGGTCTCAATTCTTTTCAAAATTGGATTTGAAGAGTGGATATCATCAAATCCGAATCAAGCCAGGGGATGAATGGAAAACAGCGTTCAAGACGCGAGAAGGCCTCTATGAATGGCAAGTTATGCCCTTTGGGTTGTGTAACGCTCCAAGTACCTTCATGCACCTTATGAATGAGGTTTTGAAGCCTTTCATTGGGCTATTTGCAGTGGTTTACTTTGACGACATCCTGATTTACAGCCCATCCAAATAAGCACACTTGGATCACCTCCGACAAGTTCTTAAAGCACTACGGACCAACAAGTTGTTCCTAAATATCAAAAAGTGTGAGTTCCTCACTAGACAAGTTTTGTTTTTAGGATTTCTTATCAGTGGGCAGGGTATTCATGTTGATGAAAAAAAATTGAAAGTATTTGAGATTGGCCTACTCCAACCACAATCCATGAAGTTCGAAGCTTCCACGACTTAGCAACCTTTTACAGGCATTTTATTGAAAATTTCAGCACCATTGTTGCTCCAATTACAAACTGCCTAAAGAAAGGAAAGTTTAATTGGGGAATGGAGCAAGATATCAGCTTTGCATTGATTAAAGACAAGCTTAGTTCTTCACCTGTCCTCACCCTCCCAAATTTTGATCGTGTTTTTGAGGTGGAAACTAATGCATGTATGACAGGGATTGGTGCTGTCCTAACACAAGAAGGCAAGCCAATTGAGTTCTTTAGCGAGAAACTCAATGATACGCGGCAAAATTGGACAACATATGGACATGAACTCTATGCTCTCATGAGGGCTTTACAACATTGGGAACATTATTTGATACAAAAGGAATGTATACTCCATTGTGACCCTCAAGCTCTTAAATACATGAATTCTCAAAAAAATCTCAATCGGATGCATGCTAGGTGGGTACTTTTCCTCCAAAAGTTCGCTTTTCTTTTTAAGCATAAAGCTGGTCAAATGAAAAAAGTAGTCGATGCTTTGAGTCGTCGTGCCAATTTGCTTGTTACTCTCCAATCTGAAATCACATGGTTTGATTCTTTGAAGGAGCAGTATGAATCTGATGATGACTTTAGCACTATGTATTCAACATTCTGCCTCAGGTGATTTCCATATACAGCAGGGGTTCTTATTTAAAGAAAACCAATTGTGTATCCCTAAAACATCATTGAGAGAACAATTAATCAGAGAATTGCATTCAGGGGGACTTGTAGCTCATACAGGGAGGGATAAAACCATCTTAGCCATTATGGATCATTTCCATTGGCCACAGATGCATCATGACATTACCAAGTTTGTAGAACGATGTGGTATTTGTCAAGCAACTAAGGGTCACTCTCAAAACACAAGGTTGTACACTCCTTTGCCAGTTCCAGAGAACATTTGGGAAGATATTAGTATGGATTTTGTGTTGGGCTTACCTTTAACCCAAAGAAGGAAGGATTCTATCTTTGTTGTTGTTGATAGGTTTTCTAAAATGGCCCACTTCATTCCATGTAGAAAAACTGCCAATGCTTGCAACATTGCCAATATATACTTTCAGAAAGTTGTTAAGCTCCGTGGCATTCCCAAGTCCATCACCTCCGATCATGACGTCACATTTGTTAGCCACTTTTTGCGTGTTTTATGGAAGAAATTTGATACTGTTTTGACACTTAGCAGCACTTACCATCCCCAAACTGATGGTCAAACAGAGGTGGTTAATCGAATATTAGAATCCATGATCTGAAGCATCACTGGAGATAAACTGAAGATGTGGGACCTTGCTCTAGCTCAAGCAGAATTTGCTTTCAACAATATGGTTAACAAATCCACTGGAAAAGCCCCTTTTGCAATTGTTTACACTAAAGTTCCATCCTCCACTATGGACCTGATTGGTCTTCCTTAATGCAAAAGTAAACCTGTTGAGAGATTTGCCAAACAAATTCATCAACTTCACCAAGAGGTTAAACAAAAATTTGAGGATTCCAACTCCCATTATACAATTGCTGTCGACAAACACCGTCGTGAGAAATTGTTTACGGAAGGTGACTTGGTCATGGTCCATCTCAACAAGCATCGTTACCCAACTAGTACGTATCACAAGCTTCAAGCTAAAAAGATAGGCCCTTTTCGTATAACAAAGTAGCTTGGTGACAATGCATATGTTGTTGATCTTTCATCCCATATGAAGATCTCCAATACCTTCAATGTCAAGGACATTTTTTAATATTTTCCTCTAGATAATGTGGCTGTTCTTGAAGAAAACTCAAGGTCGAGTTCTTCCAAGGTAGGGGAGATTGATGCAGAACCTACATAGCTGGTCGAAGAATGCCACTTCCCAGTTAAAGAGTGTCACAGTTTATTATTTTATTTTCTACTTTATGCATTCCTATTTCTTTGATATTTTACTTTATGTAGTTTGTCATTTTCTGTCCAAAAGAGATTGAGGTTAAACGCATCGTTTTTGTCTTTTACACAAATCAGATTGTACAAAACCAAATGGGAGCTGGGACTGAATACAATCTGGATAAATATTCTAGTATATTTTTTTCTGGAAACGTTGAATACAAATTCTCTGCGGAAAGCACGAACACTTCGTGCTCCAGAGCTTCCTTCATTCCAATGGACCCATTGCATCATAATTCATTTCAAACAAATTAGCTCCACCACCACTATTTTCAGAATTCACTGGTGCGCAAACAAAAGACTGGCACGACTCAATTGGATAGCTTACATTCCTGAGCCAATCCTTGTGACCAACAGCAAACGAATAAAGTGTACCATTGGTAGCATAACTTATAGGATACGGACCACACTCGAGAGGCTTCTTGGTGCAGTTGTACAGGAGGAGATCTATATTATCAAGACTACTACCGAATGGAGAACAAGCAAGAGTTAGATTGTGTGGAGGAGTTAGACATGTGTCCTCAGAGGCAGCAGAATTGGCCACGAGTAGTGAATTGTTACCATAGAAGATATCTTTGATGATATAATCACCATTGGAAATGTTGAGTATAGGATTTTGGTCATTGCAGGTGATCCCAAAGTTGGGATAGCCACAATAGGATTCTTGTTCATCAGAAATCCAAAATGGAAATGTTATATTAAGGCCATTGCCACAGGTTCTGGGTGCACAGGCCTCAAATTTTGGGTCAACAGACAGAGTTAGGGTGGCTAAGGTGGCCAAGAAAACGAGGATAACAACAAATTCATGAAGAGATGTTGTGAATGTGGAGAAGTTCCGGGGATCCATCTGGGATGGAAAGGTGAAAGGAAAGAAATGAGAAAGCAGAAGAAAGGTGTGAATTGAAGGGAGGCATGGAGGAAAATTCAATGTAGTCGGTGTGAGATTGAACTTGATAATTTGATAGAAAAAAAAATAAACCATCAATAACATGTGAGGGTCTCGAGACAAAAAATTGGGTAAAAGGCAGCTTCCCAGTTTCTTCACTCAGACGACTTGTTCAAAGTGGACTCCAACTATCCCTTCTGTAAAGTTCCCAAATTATATCAAATCGACATAGAGTCAGGTCAACTAGAGTAGTCTCAGTAGGTGATATTTATGAATTAAAATTAGCTTTGATTATGACCCAGATAATAGGGAATCTCCATGATGATTATGTCATTAAGTTTTCAATTTGTTTCTGTTTCTGTCTTCAATCATTTGCTTTTTTGCTTCCTAAATTAAATCATGTACTGCTAGCTCATTTATAATAGGATAGGTTTTGGTATGGCTTCTGTGTATATATTGATTCACTCTGTAACTTAATAAAATCATTCGGCCATATTACTCAAATATCTTACACCATAAACAAGTTTAAAAAATAAAATAACAACCAATCAAATTAAAATATAAAATAGGTAACTGTAAAAGCTACTGATATCTTTAAATTTAAAAATTGCTATACCACACTTTATGGATTCAGGACATCGCTTAAGATATAAAAGACTAAGACTGGATTACTGATAAAATTAAAAAAAAAACATAAATTAAGTCTTCTGGTGTATTTAACGCAGAAACTGCTGATCCCAATTTGGACTACCTCTACAATGTAATTATCTCCTAAAACAATATTTCGTAAGAGTTGTTTTGCTGTTTGATTATGAACTTTAATCAAAAAAGGAAACTGGCTTGGTGCTATTAATTATTAAACACTCCAATATGTAGTCTAGAATAATCTAATATAAAAAACGAATCACGTAAATTGAATAACTTTTAGAATAATATGCTCGAGTTCGATTAATTCCTAACAACCATCCCCACCCGGTTGTAAAAAGTCTTTTAAGAGATTTCCCCAAGATTGTGTGGAAATTAAAGAAAAATAAGGATCCAATCAACTATATAATAGTTTAAGTAGTTCAAACCATGATGATAATCTAAACCCCAAGAAGGCAGCTAAATAAAAAAAAAAATAGAGGAAATAATCTATGTCTCCTTGTGTTTAAGATACGAAGTATATTTGCCTTAACAGTGAAACTAACGACGACTTAATATAAAATATATTTGTTGAGAAGAAGAGCGTAAAAAGTAGTGTAAGATGAATAAGGAAGGACATGCATACCAAGTCCAGGAGGACAGGTAGACAGTTGAGGTTGATCACGACAAAGGCACAAAAAATTATTTGACGAATCAGATCCGCATATCCCGTTAGAATTCCAACATCCAGAACATAGTTCATTTTCTGCATTATATTTCACTTCAAACCCTTGTTGCAAAGCCCAACTCAGCCATGTTTCGTGCTGAAGTGCTTGATCATGGGGTCCAAAATTGTTGGAAGCTGTTGATGGAACGGGGACTTTAATAACCCCTTTACATGTGTCGGACAGTTTTTGAAACTTGTCATCCTCATCGACCATGTAAAAGCCAGTCCTCTGTTCAGTACTGTCTGATAGGAGACAAGTATATTTATTTGGCCCGTCTAAGACTTCATTGGAGCAATCGTAGAATAAGCTGAGGTTTCGAATGTTTTGGAGGTCATAACTAAAGAGAGTTCGGTTGAAAGTCGCGTTCTCGAGTGTTTTATGACAGAAATTTTCCCATAGATCGTCACGAGCAATCTTCATTGTTTGGTGATTAGTATCTATGCTTAGAACTCGAAACGTTTGAGGTGGAGATTCTATGGTAGTGTACTCCTGATCTTCATGACACTTGAGCTCGAATCCTTCACGACCATAATACTGATGAGGCCTATTACTTCCTCCCCAGAAAGGATACTGAATGTCCTTTATCGACCCACAAGAGTAGGGGAGTGTTAGAAAATAGAATATATAAAATATTTGATTGTATTGAAAATGATTTAAATCAATACAACCTTAGCTAGCTATAGAACTCTAGTATAGTGAGCACCGTTTCACTTGAACACTAATGCACTAGCTATTTTTTCTTCATACAATTTGGAAGTGCAATTGCCTATTCATAGATGTCATAGGCGGTTACAAAAGTCGGTAACACCATTTGTTTAATAATTAATTGAAGTCGGTGCTATGTTTGTCTAGAATTTGCTGGAAAAGAGAAGAAGTGCATTCGGCTTCATGGCTTGCATGGCTGCATGGTCTAGTAGCTTCAGGAAGTTCTTACGTCGGTTGCATGTTTGCTGGCTCTCTTGTCCCACATCTGCCGACATCAATCTTGGCTTCTCATTGGCTGATTGTCAAAACTACCGACTTTAGTTTTTTAGAATTTGCATCACTTTTCAACACTCCTCCTTGATGCATATTCTAGTAACTCCAATTAATCCTTGAAGCAATTCGAATCTTTCTCGTGGTAGCGCTTTTGTGAAAATATCTGCTAGTTGCTCTTCAGTTCGACAATATTGGAGCTCTATTTCTTTTTTTGCTTCTACTTCTCTGAGAAAGTGATATTTTATCACAATATGTTTAGTACGGCTATGGAAGACAGGATTTTTAGCCATTGCTATTGCCGACTTGCTATCACATTTAATCTCTGTAGCTTGATGTTGTGGTTCTCCCATATCTTCTAGTATATGTCTCAGCCAAATTGCTTGACTCACTGTATTTGCTGCTGTTACGTATTCTGCTTCTGCTGATGACTGTGCAACATTGTCTTGTTTCTTGGACGTCCATGAAAATATTCCTGAACCCAAAGTGAATGCATATCCAGATGTACTCTTCATAACATCCACTGATCCAGCCCAGTCACTATCAGTGTAGCCAATCAATTTTCCTTCAGCAGTGGAGTTAAACCAGATGCCGTAATCTTTTGTTCCCTGTAAGTATCTGAGAATTCTTTTACCAGCTCCATAATGGACTTGTGTAGGATTTTGCATGAATCTTGAGAGAAGACTTGTAGCATACATGATATCCGGTCTTGTTGCTGTTAAGTAGAGTAGGCTTCCAATGAGGCTTCTGAATTGTGAAGCATCTGCCTTTCCTGAACCGTCTTCCTTTCTCAATTTTTCATTAGTAATTAGAGGAGTTGCCACTGACCTGCATTCATTCATGTTGAATCTCTTCAATAGACTTTCAGTATATTTTTTCTGAGATATGAAGATTCCAGACTTTCTTTGGCTTATTTCGATGCCGAGAAAGTAGTGCATCAAATTCAAGTCTGTCATCTCGAAAGTCTTCATCATATCTTCCTTAAATTCTTTGAGCAACTTCTCATTGTTGCTAGTGTAGATAAGATCATCCACATATAATGAAACAATAAGAATGCTTTGATCTTCTGTCTTAGTGTAGAGAGTCGGTTCACATTTGCTCCTCCTGAATCCTTGTTTTGCGAAGTACTCATCAATTCTACTATACCAGGCTCTTGGAGCTTGTTTTAATCCATACAATGCTTTTCTAAGCCTTAGAACTTTATCTTCTTTTCCTTGGATCACGAATCCTTGAGGTTGTTCTACATAGATATCTTCTTCAAGGAATCCGTTCAAGAATGCTGACTTCACATCTAGTTGATAAATCTTCCATTTCTTTTGAGCAGCTAGTGCAATAAGGGCTCTAATTGTGTCTAGACGTGCAACTGCAGCAAATGTTTCATTGTAATCAACTCCATATTGTTGTGAGTAGCCTTTTGCAACCAGTCTTGCTTTGTGTTTTTGAATTGAGCCATCGGAGTTGAGCTTTGTCTTGTAAATCCATTTCACTCCAATGATTTCTTTATCTTTAGGATAGTCCACCAACTCCCAAGTATTATTTTTCTCGATCATCTTTATTTCTTCTTGCATAGCCTTCACCCACACTTCTTGCTTTGAAGCTGCTTCATAACTTTCTGGCTCTATTGTAGTGAAGTTACAAGATTCATAAATATCAACAAGAGATCTCACCTTCCTTGGCGGTGCCTCTGGAGAAGATTCTTCTTGTTGAAGGGAGTCTTCATGTTCTGAAATTGGAGAATCAATTGAAGTTCTTGTTTCAGAATCTGATTCTTCAGTTACTACTTGTTGTTGATGTGGAGGGAGTGATTGAAATGGAACTATGATACTTCTATTTTCAACTTTTTCTTCTTCCCAGTTCCATGAAGCATTTTCATCAAATTCCACATCTCGACTGATAATTATTTTCTTGGACTTGAGACTGTAGATTCTGTAGCCCTTGGATTGAGTACTGTAGCCCAAGAATATTCCTTTTTCTGTTTTTTCATCCAGCTTGCTTCGTTTCTCCTTTGGAATGTGAACATAACATATACAACCAAAAACTTTGAGATGTTTTGCTGATGGCTTGCGTCCACTCCATGCTTCAACTGGAGTCTTATTTTGAACGGCTTTTGTTGGACATCTGTTAAGAAGATAGACTGCAGTGTAGACTGCTTCTGCCCAAAATGTGTTTGGTAGGCCTTTATCTTTTAGCATTGATCTAGCCATCTCCATCACTGTTCTATTCTTTCTTTCAGATACATCGTTTTGTTGAGGAGCGTACCCAACTGTTAATTGTTGTTCCACTCCTTCATCTTCACAAAACTTGTCAAATTGGTTGGAGGTGTACTCTTTACCACGGTCACTTCTTAGAGCTTTTATTTTGTGACCACTTTGATTTTCAACATAGGCCTTAAACTTCTTAAAGATCTCAAAGACTTGTGATCTTTCTCGAAGAAAATAGACCCAAGTCATTCTTGAATAATCGTCAATGAATAAAATGAAGTACCTGTTCTGATTGAGCGAAGCAGTTCTCATTGGACCGCACACATCAGTATGTACAAGTTCTAATAATTTCTTTGCTCTCCATGCTTTTCCAGATGGAAATGATTGACGTTGTTGCTTCCCAAGTAGACAACCTTCACATACGCCATCTTTTTCTCTTATATCAGGTAGGTCCTTCATCATCTTTTTCTGATGAAGAATTCTCAATCCATGAAAGTTGAAATGACCGAATCTTCGATGCCACAACCATGAGTCATCATGTTGTGCCTTCATTGCTGCTTCTTTAGCATATCTCCATTGGAGAGGGAAATTACGTTGCTCCATCTTCACTTTAGCAATCACTAAGCTTTTATTCTTTTTATCATAAATTGTGCATGTATCACCTTCAAAGTGTAGAGAATAACCATTCTGGATCATTTGACCCACACTGAGTAGGTTTTGTTTCAAGCTAGGGACTAATAAGACATTCTGGATGAACCTCGTTCCCTTCTCTGACTCTACAGCAATTGTCCCTTTGCCTTTGGCTTCTACTAGAGCACCATTACCCAGTCTGACTTGTGATTTATTTGTAGTATCAATATCACAGAAAATACTTTCGTCACCAGTCATATGATTACTACATCCGCTGTCAATATACCACTTGTTGCTCTTTTCTTCTGATGCGGCTTGACAGGCGTAGAACAATATGCCACTTATATCTTTTTTTTCTGAATAGTTGGCTTGATGACTTGCTTTTAATCGACAATCTTTTTCTAAGTGCCCAAATTTCTTACAATTGTAGCATTGTGGTTTGCCACGGTGCCAACAATTTTTCTCCAAATGGCTTGTTTTCTTACATATGCCACAAGGAGGATATTTTCTATTTCTTTATTTCTAGAGCCTTCTCCTCCTCTAGAAATTTCTTTTGATTTTTTGGGCTCATATTTGGGCTTTGGAGAATGAAAATTAAATTTTGATTGAAATGCATTTTCTAATGATTCATTTTTATGCATCTTTCTTTTTTCATATGCTTCTAATGAGCCCATCAATTCTGTCACTGAAAGTTTAGTTATGTCTTTTGCTTGTTCAATAGAAGTCACTATTGAATCATATCTATCAGTGACAGTAACTAATATTTTCTCTACAATTCTTTTATCAGTAATATTATCTCCATAAATTCTCAGTTGGTTTACTATCTCCTTGAGTCTAGAGTAATAATCTCTAACAGTCTCAGATTCTTTCATTTTAGTATTCTCAAAATCTCTTCTTAAAGTTTGTAGTACAGAAAGTCGTACCTGCTCATCCCCGTGGAACTCTTTCTTTAAGATATCCCACGCTTGCTTGGCGCTTGTAGCTTCAACAATTCTTGGAAATATGTCTGCTGATAATGCTTGCTGAATAATAAAATGCGCCTTTGAGTCTTTTTCTTGTAGATTTTCCAACCTCTTCTACTCTGCTTCAGATAGACTAGAAATATCTTCTGGAGTTTCAAATCCGTTTTGGATGATACTCCATAAGCCTTGAGACTGAAAGAATGTCCTCATCTTAATACACCAGTAATCAAAGTTTTCGCCATTGAATACTGGTACTGATACTGGCATTGATGAGGTACTTGATTCGGCCATGGTAGCTAATAATTTATCGCCCCACAATAACCGAACGAAGCTCTGATACCACTGTTAGAAAATAGAATATATAAAATATTTGATTGTATTGAAAATGATTTAAATCAATACAACCTTAGCTAGCTATAGAACTCTAGTATAGTGAGCACCGTTTCACTTGAACACTAATGCACTAGCTATTTTTTCTTCATACAATTTGGAAGTGCAATTGCCTATTTATAGATGTCATAGGCGGTTACAAAAGTCGGTGACACCATTTGTTTAATAATTAATTGAAGTCGGTGCTATGTTTGTCTAGAATTTGCTGGAAAAGAGAAGAAGTGCATTCGGCTTCATGGCTTGCATGGCTGCATGGTCTAGTAGCTTCAGGAAGTTCTTACGTCGGTTGCATGTTTGCTGGCTCTCTTGTCCCACATCTGCCGACATCAATCTTGGCTTCTCATTGGCTGATTGTCAAAACTACCGACTTTAGTTTTTTAGAATTTGCATCACTTTTCAACACATTCGAAAAAGTTGGCTTGAGCAAATAGCAAGCTGTCAGTGTCAGCTTCCGTGGATTCAATCTCAACAGGAAGGACATTTCGTAGTAGCAAAGCATCAGGTTATTGAAGAATGTCCGATAAAGGGCAGTGGACTCGAGCTTCGACATATTCAAGCCCAGCATCATTACACTCAATGGTGGTTTGGTCTTTGATTGTGCCAGCAAGAGGGTAGAACTTAAAGATCATTTTTGACGATGATGTCTTCAGTTGCTGTGATCTTTGAGCAACCTGCGCGGCTTCATGGCAATCATTATCATCATTTGCTGAGTAGAAAAGCAGCAATGCTGTATACATTACAGGGTCAGTCTGGTCTAGAAGGGAGAGCTTGAAATTTCTTAGGTGTTGAGGAGTTGGAGAAGATGGTTTGATGGTTTCTCCACCAACAATCTCAGTCTTCATCATTGTCATATTCTGCTGAGGTATATGCCGTATATTTCTGATAATATTCACTAGGGATGATGAAGCATGCATGCCTGCATGGTTACATCTCTTTTTGTAGTGATCGAGTCTGGCTCATATATACCAAACGCATATGAGACAAACTATATCGGACCGACATTCCATAAAGAGAAGGATTGCATACAAATAATAAACAAATTAAAAAGATAAATTATCAACATAATAAAGATAAAGAAATAATGTAATATATTTAGGCCTATAATCTACTTTTCTTGTGATAGATTTTACGTAAGACAATATTTAGTGATTGTGTAATATATAATTCTATATATATAACCAATCTATATAACTCATTATATATAATTTGGCATGGTGTAATTTTACCAAATGAGTAATTACCATATCATTTAATGTAACATTTTTTTATTTTTTATTATTTTTTATTTATGCAATAATTTTTTTTAAGGTTGTGTGGATTGTATGTGTGATATTACTGTAGTATAACATTGTCTGTTTTGGTTTAACGTCAATAACGAATGTGCATAACTTTTGCTTTTACTATGACGTAAAAGCCTTGTAGAGATGCAATGATCCTTTCTAAATATAAACTTGAGAAATCTCACCTCAGCCCACCTCTCATTCATTTTGATCACTATGTATCAAGTGTTAATTAAACTCTTGTATATATCTTGAGTTTTTATAAGATGGGTAATGCTATATTTACAAATTTTTTAAATTAATGATGATGTAATGAGTGATATTATGTGATGGGATAGTTTTAATTTTATGCTATATATATAATTTATGATGCATGACTTTAAGATAAGTTTTGAGGTGTGTATCACTACTTAAGTATTTATACAAACTAATGTGGTATTATTGTATGGTTGTTACGTCATCTATATTAATTCATATAATTTATTATTAATATTTATTTATCTAATCATATCATATCATATTAATTTGTATAAGTGGGTTTAACTATATTAAAGCTTGTATGAATAATATCACTCTTATAAGATGTATCAGTATGCTCAATTCATTAAAAAACTAATTACCTCAAATAGATATTCAATTTATAAATCAATCAATCATATTTGTGAATGAATAAACACAAAAGAAAAATAAATACATACAAAGCATATATAACTGTTAGCGAGTGTCCAGATGTAAAGCCCATTAATACTTTTAACTAAGCCTAGCCCATCAATGTTTTAGCCCAGCCCTTAAGCCATTTTTTTTCATTTTTTTCATGCAATTATATAAAGAAATAACTAGGAATTATTAGAAACAAAAATCTAGAAGGGAAGGCAGAGGGGGAGACGTGAGAGAAGAAGGAGAAGGGCAAGAGAAGGCTTGATTTTCAAGAAGAATTTGTAGAAATTGAGGTAAATTATTCATCTCCTAGCTTAATTAGATTGTATAATTTTAATTTTATCTCTAAATCAATATTGGGAGGAGTTTATTTGATATTTAGAGATGTAATAGAGAGAGAAACTAGAGAGAGAAATGAGATTTTCATACTTATTTAGACTTCAATTTCTTGTATTTTGAAGGAATTGAAATTTTGATGATAATTATGAAAAATTAGGGATTCTGTGAACAGTATAGATTTTGAAAATTGTAGCAATCTGTTGGCCATTAATCTGATTCTGAAATTTTTGTATGTTAAAATGGACATCCTAAGGATTTGTTTAAAATTGGATTCACTGAAAAATGTGGAGCATGCAATTTATTATGAATTTTCGAAATTTACTGTTTACCACTGGAAATTCAGTTTTTCTGCAGAAAATCAGTTTTGGGCAAGTTAATTGAGTTATCTAGGAGTCTTCAAAAATTATGAAATTTGGGATATGAGTTTGTATATATGTGTAGTTTAAAACTAGAGAGTTTTGTGAATTTACGAATTTAGTACAAATTATCATGTATTTTGGAATAGGGAGAGGTCAGTTTTGGAAATGAATTTACAGAATTTGTGTATCTGGAAGAAATGAAGGATTTGAGGTATCTAATGAGCATATAATGCTATAAAATTTTATACGGTATTAGACATGTATGTGTCGAAGATGTTTATAAAATATTAGACCATTTGGATGAGTCAATTAATTAGTAAAAATCGGAGAACCAGAATTGCTCTGTTTACAAAGTGTGAAAATGGAGTTACTTAGGAGAATTAGTATGTTATTGGTGAGACTGGGATTTTGTGTTATTAAAGAATTTTATTTGGCTTTTCCCTTAGGTGAGATTGCGGTTCCTAATACATACCGGGATTCGATCGCAGAAGAGGTTGCCACACAAGTTGATCCACGAGATTGTGAGTGGGAAAAATACTATTTTTACCAACAATTGAACTATAAATTATAAATTTCTATTTTTTTATAATTGTTAGCAGAACTTTATTATGTTAGTAAATAGATATTCCTTTATTCTAGTATGAAGCATTTTTTATAGTTTATCAAATTTTGTCTATGCAGTTATCGGAAATGATTGTTTAATGTTTTAGAGATTTAAAAGTAAAGAATTGAATTTTTATGTTTTACTAAGATAGTACCCAATTCATTCAGATAGTAAAATTATAGAGGTCTTTGGGACCCATTCAGGCACACATAGAGGCTTTGGGCCGTGTGATCTGGATGTTTAGCCCTTTGGGGGCAGCTCTGCGCATGCGTAGGATCAGTATAGTGATATCTTGGCCTGAGCGATCCTAGCCCCGCCAGGTCATGATCAGTCAGATTAGTTTGGGTACTTGATTAGTGAAACTATAATGACTTAGAAATTTAAATTATGAAATGAGTTTTATGAGATTTAGAAACTTAATATATTTATCATGTTGAATGTTGAATGCAAGTAGAAATGCTTTAGAAGATTTTTATATTCAAATTTAGATTTTGTGAAAGCATAGAAATTATTGAAAGAATTGCTTCCTCGTTTTTGTATCTTTTCTAAGTAGTTTTCTTATTAATGTTAGTAAAGCATAATTTTTAATTAATTTATTATTATGATATAGTATTTTATTTATGCAAATTTTTATCTATTTTAATGACTATATCCCACTCACTGAGGTTATACTCACCCTATTTTCTTTTTTTTTAAAACCTCTTTTTTCCCAGGAGATTGCAATGTTCAGTCGAAACGCCAATAGCTGCTTGAGGTTGGTCATTTGATGATGTTTTGAGAGCTTTCGTTTTGATATTTTATTGTATTTTTGTAGATGGTTTTCTTGTATATGTAAATATTTTGATATTGTATATGTATCAAAGATTTGTTTTAGTTTCTTTTAGACATTTTTGTTTACTCAATCATGTTTGAGTTTTTAAACTTATATTAAAATTTTAGTTGTAAACTTTTTGAATTGAAATTAATCATATTTGAGGCCGGAGGCCATATTTTCTTCTAAAGACTGTTTTGGAGATACAATTATTTTAACAGATGGACTTAAGGTCCCGAAAAGGAAGTTAGTGGTTATATAAATATTTTGGAAGTGTTGAATTTTGTGTACTTGGCAGGGGGATTAGTCTAAAATACAGGGGAAACTCTGCCAAATTTTTCATAAATTAGCATATTTTAAAAAAGTTAAATTTTCTTAGTACAGTTTTAGGCACGATTCGCCCGTGTTAGCTAGGGGCGGGTCGTGTCACCAGACACGGCAGAGGTTTATTTTCATCCAACCTTTCTCTGTGTCCATCGATATCGTTGAATTGAATGTATTAATTAATAATTAATACCCTCAATAGAGCCCTTTCACAGACTTCTACTACACGGCATGAACCAATTAGACAGCATATACGAAAGTTTTTGGCGTCTAGAGTAGATTAAGAAGATATTTATGATTACGGTTCAATTTGTTACAATTTTGTATTCATCTAAGGGAGGATTATTACAACTGAGATTGGAGATAACAAACATAGACATCAATTATAATTTTAGTAATTCACGTTTCCATAGCATGGCATAGTAATATAATTAGCATGTGTGGCGCAATCATCATGGTTCCGTTTTGGACATAGGATTTCTTTGCAAAATTTGCTTGGCAGCTTGGTGGTTGCTGGGGATGCTCTCAACAATAACCGGCCAGATGCTTAAATCTTTCAATACAATGAGCATCAGAAACAATGTTCCTGTCACATTTTCGTTTTCTTCAGCTTGAAATGAAATGAGTCTCTGAGTAATGCTATTTCCAATGCAACGATTCGATCGAATATTATTTTTCCAAAGACACAAGATGAAAATGACAATGTAGACATTTAAACTATGTATCTACTTTCCCTTCTATAGCCTGATTATTGACCCAGCAGCTCATTCCAAATAGTCTGACCCAATCCCTAAAAAAACCTTTATAATATGCACATTTGATTATAGTGTGGTGTTATTTGCACTCCAATACTAAACTAAAGGAATTCCACTTTAAATATATATATATATATATATATATATCGTTTAATAAAAATAAATTTACCTAAAAACCTAATTAAAAGTAATAAAACTTACCTGTAATTTTTTTTGTTCAATAAAGTCTTTTTACACACCCCATTTACCTAAACCTAATTTAATCCCCATTTTCTAATTCAAAGTTAAATTCATATAAGCTAAAGATCTTTTACACATAAACTAACAAAAAAGATTAACGCCTATTAGATTTTCAAGTTATGAATCTCTTTCTCCACTCTTTTGCTCACAATTTTGACATCAAATTCCAAAAGATTAGAGTTCAAAACTTTTATAACAAAAAAGTGTATAATTTTTTTATTAAAAAAGTTAAAGAAGTGAAACAAAGAAATTCAGAAAATAGTATTTAAAAGATGAATTGATTAAACAAGATAAATACTTTTTACTCAATTTTTTTTGTTTTGTGGCTAAGGTTGATGAAATTACTAGTGTTATCTACATATGAAGATATTTATAAAAATTTATTTGTAAGATTAAATAAGATATATATATATATATATATATATATATATATATATATATATATATATATATATATATATGAGATGAGATATTTTAACATAATACTTTTAACACAATTTATTGACACAATTTTTTAGCCATTGATCTCACAAAATCTAATGGTTGAGATTGAAAGTCAACAAAATACATTTAATATTGTCAACTTATCAATCATCTCAATAATTAGATTTTGTAGATCAATGGCTAGAAAATTATGTCTAGTCTTGTGTTAAAAGTCTTGTGTTAAAATATCTCCTCCACACACACACACACACATATCGGGATTCCTATAGTTTAATAGTGACATGCAAATAGCACCGCTATTAATTATATAAGAGTGTTATTATCTAAGTCCCACCAAATTTTTTCAGGCCTTATATTAAATAAATACTTGGGTGAGATATACAGTCGTACACCCAAGTTTTTTATTAATAAGCTCATCATATTAATTTCACACTTACCAAATAATAAATATTTTCCCTTTCAAAATAAAAATATTTCTGCGCTTATCATATATTGTTGAAACCAAAAAATGTTCATATATTCTTGAACCCAAATCAAAACTGAAAATGGGTGGCCAAGTTTTTGATTAATAAGCTCATCATCTTAACTTTATTCGATGAGTATTAAAAGTTATATCCAAGTGGCAGACCTACATAGGGACGCAGGGGGGCCCGGGCCTCTTCTGAAATTTAAAAATTTAGTCCTGATCTCCTTATTTTATATAGTCACTTTTATACCATTTTCCTAAAAAACTTAATTAATTTCAAGTCTTACATTATCTTTTCATTTTTTTCAACTCTTTTACATATAAAAGGCTTTAATCCAAACAATAATATAAGTTTATGTAATAATTTAATTAATTTTTAACTTTAATCCAAACAATAATATAAGTTTATATAATAATTTAATTAATTTTCACTATTTTATTCATTTTAGAATTTTTATTTCTTATTTATTTAATTTGACATAAATTATATGTTTCTCTTTATTTTTTAATAGTCTTAAAAAATTAATTAATTGTTACAAAAAGAGTATAAATTTGAAAATCTTGATGAACAATAATAGCTAAATCTTTTTATAATTTTAATAAAATTAAATATCATTAAAAATGATGCCTGAGATATTTTTTATTTTATTTCATTTATTTGTAATCTTTTTGAACAAAACATAATATATTATAAAATAATCTTCTTCGAATAATTACAAAAAAAAATTGAAAAGAAAATCTATTTTTGTGTTGGTATCAAGCTCAAAAAAAATTAACACTCTCTATAAATTATAATTTTAAACTTTTATAATTTTAATATCACTTATTTTATATATTTTTATTATTTTTCTAATAAATTATCTTACATTAAGTTTTATCAAGTAAATTATAAATGTTATAATATTTAAAGTATACTCTCTCCCATAAATTTCTGGGTCTGCCACTATATTCATATACTCCTAATTTTACAAAAGTATGATTGCATGGACATTCAATTTAAACACCATCCTCATAGCTGTGAATTATGATATAATTGAATGTATTTGATAGCGAAACTTGTTCTGTTGGCCTTTTGCATAAAGTTTGAGAAGATATTTGTGATTGAGGTTCAATTGCTGCAACTTATATACTATTCATTTTAGGGAAGCTATCACCGACGTTGGAGACAATAGCAATAAAACAATATTCCACGTCGCAATCTATTGCCTAGCAGCTTTTGTGGCTATTGAGAATCGTCTTCGCCGGATGATCGGCAGATGCTTAATTAATTTCTTCAATATAATTGTTGATGTTTCGGTGATGCTATTTCCAATGGAAGAAATTCGATCGAATATTAATATTATGATTTCCGAACAGTACACAAGATGAGAATAACAATGTAGACATTTGAAACATCTATTTCTCATAATTATTTCAGATTATTTTACTAAGATTCCTGTGGCACTCAAAAACTTTTTGAACGTCTTTGATGCTCTTAGAAAAGTTATATTATATGAAAAAATATAACAAAATAAAAATATTTGAAACCCAAAAAAAATTATTTGTTTATCCACATTATTCTAAATATATCCACCATTATTATATTAAAATAATTTAATTTCTGTTTGATTAATCTTCAAATTTTCAGAAATAACTTTATATAGTTAACCAAATTAAGTAGATCATGCTAAATTTAATTAAAAATATAAAAAGTCAAAATATTTATCAAAAAATTGATTAAATATTTTCTTTTAAAAAATCTTATCCTGCTTCCCACACACGATTATATATTTTTTAATTCTTAATTGTAATTTTTAATTTGGGATTAATTTATTGTAATTATGTTATGATTATTTTTGAAATTATGAAAGATAGGCTAAATAAAATTAAAAATTAATTATTAAAATGTAATTAGTAGGATATATTTAAAAGAATGGGTGTGAAATAAACTTTGTGGGTGTAATGTAACTAGCGTTACCCAAAACATTTTCCTTCATAAAACGTGTTCCTAAATCAACATAACACTGCAAGTTGCGTCAGAAAATAAACCTTAATTCTTCATTTACTGATTTTTTTTTTATTTTGCCTTTGTCAAGGGACAAATTTAAATTAAGAGGTTCATAAAATTTTAGCGAATTTTTTTTATTATTACGGTGTGCCAAATTAATTATTGGACCTATCACCATCCATTAAAAATAGACAGTTGAATATATATTAAAATTATAACCAATTCCATTGCCGTAAGGAGCTGTATTATATTTTTATATTAATACTAAATTAAAGATTTGATGTATTGAATTGTATAATTGCCTAGCTAGTTGATGTCATAATTAAAACTATGAGATTGATTTTATAACAATTTTGAGTTTTAAAATATTAATAACAGGTATAATTAAAATAATGGATGGAGAGGGAAATTTTTTAGGTGCATGTATGGAAACCCCTTAGTTGCAGATGCAGCATTATCTTTGATTAAATTTGTAATTAATTTTTAATTACCCCTTATTTTTAATCTCATTAGCCTCCGCCTCTCATTTTATTGATAAACTTATATTTTTTTCATTTAGTTTTGGTGCTGGAAAAGAAGAGAGAGAAAATAAAAATAGATGATTTGATGTTTAGATCTAATTATGTTCTTGATTGAAATTTAAAGAGAAAAAAGGATAATTAGAATTTAATCGGAGAGAAAAACATAAAGATTGGAAAGATAGAGAGAATAAATTTTACATAAGAAGAACACAAAGTTATTATTTTTAGAGAGAAAATAGGAAAAATTATAGAGATATATAAGGAGTGTATGAGAATTTTTGTTAAATTCATTTACTTACTCCTTATTAATTATCTTACTCATCATATTTTTATTATAATTTTACCCACATTTTATTTTGAGGTAAGGTTTAATGAGATGAAAAATGAGTGTTGAATAGAACTTCTTTCTTTGAATATCATTAAAATGTTCTATATTGATGGTCTAATTGTTTAATATTAATCGGATTGAACAATTATAAATTAATTTTTTATTTAAATTTGTTGCACTTATTCATGACTCTTGATTTAGTATAACCCAATGGTTAAAACTTAAAAGTCATTAAATTGACATTGAAAATTATTAACTTTTAACTTTCATTTTACACCGAGTAAATTAAAATGAATTAAGGAATACGGTCGTAGATAAGTATAAAAATATTTAATAAAAAAAATTAAGTTGTAAGAATAATGTTATTCCTACAACTCATTTGCAAGTTACAACCAATAGTTTGTACAATCTGAGCTGGTAACATATTATTATATGAGTAATTACTATATCATTCAATTTAACCTTATTTATTTATTTTCATTTTTTACATATCTATTGATATCTTGTCAACTCAAATTATATAAAAAATGATTGTAATAAACATGTCATAATCTATGATATCAATCAAAGGATATGACTAAAAATAATGAATTATAGATAATAATTATACATATACAACTATCCTTTTATCACTAATAATTAGTCCTTATCCACTTTTTCTTTGTAACTTTTGAGCAAATTTTACGCATGACACCTTTGTTATGAACTAAATAATATTATCGAAAATGTAAACTTGGACAATCAATTACAAAGGAACTAAATAATACTATTCCCAAAATATCCTCCTTTAAATGTTTATTTTCTCTAGAAGAAAATAATTCTAACAATATGTTAGCACTAATCAATTATCAATCTCGGAAAAATAAACTAATTTATAAAAGTGCTTCTACAATACAAAATAATAAATAAATTTCATGAACAAGTTCTTTGAAGACAATAAAAACCAACAATAAATCAAAATGTAATTGAAAAAGGGATAACAATAAGTTGAGGAGGCAAGAAAGCTAGCTACTTGCTAAAGTGGAAATTCACAGTATATATGGTGAAACCCCAATTTGAAAAAGCATCCTTTCACTAGATCTGCGAATTTAGGATACTAACCTGACAAGATCAAACTTTACTTGGATGGCTACTGTCAACCATATGAGAGAAAGTATCCTTGTTTCTAAGGCACGCAGATTGCAACATCTCTTACTGAATAGACGATAATGAGAGATAACTAATGATAGAGATCAAAGTGTATGAAGAGGAGAGGGCAAAGAGAGTGTGGGGAAAGATTAATAATATTTTTAGATGAATTTTGATAATAATATATACATATTTTTAAAGGGCAAATTGGTTATTTCAAATTCAGACACCAACTTTAGGAGAAATCTTTTAACGAAGGATCATTGGGAGCTATTTAATTGAGGATTAATTATTTATGTCATTTTATAAAATTTCTCCCTAATTTTAATTCATTCAACAGCTCTATCAAGGATTTAGTATTGAAGTAAATGTTTAATTGCTTTAGAACTAAAAGTGGAATCTAGAATAAGTAGTAATCCACTTATAAACTCTTCATAGAAATTCAATCGTACATCAAGAAGTGCTTTATACGATCTTATTAATTCTGGGTTCATTTGTCAAGAGTAGGAGGGAGAAAATGAAAGAAAATACTCAAATAAGAAATAGGGAGAAAATATTTATTATTTTTTATTATTTTTTCCTACGAAATGACAAAATTCCAGGAAATGATAATATTTATTCATTTAAGAGCGCTCTAACACTAAAATATTTAATCATTTGTTGATTGTAGGATCCAGTGACCAAAAAATTGGTGGAATGCTATCAAAGAATATTCCGACACCGTTGGGGGTTATTGGCCTGAAACCTTGTTCTACTATAGATATAAAGGGTAAAAGCGATGAAGATATTGCCTAGGGTGGACAAGTCAGTAATCCACGACATGTGCCTGCTGTTTTAGAAATGGTTAATGGTCCATTCATATACAAATCTAGCACAACAGGCTTAGTTGCAAAACTTAAACTTGTAAATGATCAAAATATTAGTTGTCTTATCCCTCCAGAGGGGTAGGCCATTGCAGCTATTTTCCACGATTCTAATCGCCATGATACAAATTCTAGAAGAGATGAAGTCGGTCATGGAGGAAAATCAAGGTAAAACTTCTTGAAGCCTTGTACCCACATGAAGATACTAGACCATCCAACCATGCAATAACATGCCACATGAAGCTACGTGAACAATCCAGAGCCATGCAATTTGAAGCTTAGCTACCACACTCCACCAATGAGACGCATGCACGTGGAAATTACGATAAAGCAAACAGCTAAGCAAAGGTTGGGAAGCCGCATATGTTAACCAATAAAATGTAAACCAGCCTTGATAAATTAATTTTCTAATTGCTATAACCGACTTATGTAACCGCCCAAAAGGTCTATAAATATGGATCATGTCTCACATTTGTTACGTGGGCTAAACCCTTTAGTCTCACATATAATCAAGAAATGCTGGTGCCTTAGAGCTGTAACTAGCATTAAGCTTGCGGATACTCAAAAACACTAGAGGCATGTGTTTGTACTACTCTCCATTATTAGTAAAAATCAATATTTTACTATACATTGTCTATTCAAGTTTTTCCAACAAAGAGGGGTGACAATTCGTATCGTGTGTGTGCGTATGATCCATTTAATTATTCGTAACATGAATCTGATACGGATATTAAACGTATCATCGATATATTGTACGTGTCGATTTATTTAATTATTCGTGTCAAAATATGAAATACGGATTTCATATGGCTATTAAACATATCATATATTTAATTCACATAAATTACTTAATTGTTTAACTAATCATGTATAATCTATCTTATTCTATATATTTATATCAATTAAATTATTTTTAGAATATAAATAATTATTAGTATAAAAAATATTAAAATCATCATAATTTATTATTATGTAAATTAATTTATTTTATAATATAAAATTTTTAGTTTTATAATATATATATATATGTATATATATATATATATATATTATAAGTTCGTAATAATTTTAAATAAACTTGCATGTCAATTACTGATAAAATATACTTAATTATTTACGTCATTAAATGAATTTGTGTGTTGAACATTATCAACACAAAACTAACCCATTATTAATCATGCTAGCGTGTCGTATCAATTTGTCATGTCAAAAATTGCCACTCCTGCAAGAGGTGTTGCAAATTCAACTTTACAACTGTGTAACGTCATATAAACATTTTTTATATTAATCTACATCTTCTAACAACTTACTAATGTCTACCTTCGAAGAATATCTTTGATATTTCTTAACCGGTGACTTTGCATAAAGTAGTTTGGCAGCATATGAAACTTGTTTGCCTTCATACAAATGAAGTTGATTAAGCTTCTTTATGCAACAATTAATAAGAAAGGTATTATTTCACTTCTACATAAATTAAGTTTAAGAAAATGCATGATCATGATTAAATACTCCTCTCAGGTGAAGTTACTTTAATTTCCTACTTATAAGATCTGAACTATGTATAATTTGATTTTTGTCAAGTCATGGCTTGTATTACTGACCAGGTTAATGAAGACATAGTTAATCATGAACCCAACTTTATTTGAGTTATGGATTGAAACATGACACATTTACCTATAAACCCAACTTTATTCAATTCAATGACCCGTTACTTCAATGTATATGCGTGTGTGCATCACGAACTATTAAGTGAAGTGACATATCCTACCTAAGCTTTGTATATTCAATTAGTGAAATACTGCTAAGTGCTATGATGGCTTCTTATCAATTAGGTGAGTGTATTCGATTAATGTCTAACTCGAGGTATGCCGCGTGCCGTATGCATTCAAGAGAGTGCCGTATGCATCAAGAGATTGTTGAGACTATGGACCACACGTACGCATCAAAGAGAGTGCCGTATGCATCAAAGAGATTGTTGAGAGTATAATAATACAAAACTCTATATTGGTATGATATTATCTATTTGAGCCTAAGTTCTTATGAATTTGTTTTAGAATTCTATGCAAAAAACCTCATACCAATAGAGTCCATACTTATATACTCATGATTCTCCCTATGTTTAACCAATATGAGACTTTGGTCATATTTTCAAGAGAGATCGATGGTTTAGCTTTAATTGTAGGGTGAGAGAAACCAAATATTTAATGTAAAAGTTCAACCCACATCATGTACTCATTCAATAAGATAAGTCATTCGATGAAACTTGAAATTTAATATTAATGGGTTTTAATCTTAAACATACAACTATTTAAAGTGATAGGCAAATCAATTGAGGATGGGCAAATGCTATATCTACAACTCATTTATAACCAACGGTCCAACGCTCTGTAAAATCTAAGTAATTGGCAAAATCCTTGAACAAAAGTAAATAAAAGTAATTATATTTTCGGTAAGATTTCGCCAACTAAAGTTACAATAAGAGTTGGTTGTAAATGAGTTGTAAATGTAGTATCTGTTATTGAAAAATATTATTAATTCACTAAATAGCACATGCTCAATCAATATTATTTTAAATATATTAAATAAACAAATAATAAAATAAATAACAAACATAAAAACTATAAAAGCAAGTTAGAAAAATCTGGCCTGTGCTATGAGAAGCACGCGTAAAGCGTTGTCCTAAAGCCAAAGAGTCTTCCCCTTCGTGTGGGTAAAAGACGGTCTTCAAGGGCTCTAAGATACAACTCAATAGCTCTGAGCAACTCTTCTCGATAAACACGATTACCAAAAAAATATGAATCAGTCTTACAAGTCACAGTTACAAAATTGTAGAATTTTGAAATTGAAAATGGGGAAGTGATGGCTTTGATAATAAATTACTAAAATTGAACTTAAAGACCTCCTTATATACTAGTATCTTAGACATTGTAACCTATATAATTAATTGTGTAACTCCTATAACATAATGTGCTTAATAAATTATGTAACCTGCAAATGAAATCAAACTATTAACTAATGCAATGAATTTTGTAACTCATGCATAATTATAATTCATAACTCATAAAATTTAAAACATTTTTATTCCAACAGTATCTTCAAGAATTCTCTATTTAGATATATATTATTTCAACAGAACCATCAAGAATTCTCTATTTAGATATATATTATTTCAACAGAACCATCAAAGCCTAAATCCGGTGGCCTTTAGATTTGTCCGATTAATGTCAAGTACATCGAGAAAAATCGTAAATATGGAAGCCTTTTAGAGTCACCTCCCCACTCCACTAAAAATTATTAAAATGAGATTTATAATTTTGTATATAAAATTATTTATCTTAAGGTGAATGAAATAGTAAATATAAAAAATTATACTCATACAATCAACATTTTTTTTAATTATCCTTTCAAAATAAACTTCTTTTTAATAATTATTAGTTGAAAGTACTTGTACTAGTACTTTTAAAAGTTTTAGTTTTACAAATTCTATTTTATAGGCCCTACTTAAATAAATAAAAATATATATTATAATCATTCTTAAAGCAAAAATGAGCTGATAAACAAGTATATTTAATTTTTTTATTACTTTGATATTGTACCTAGGAGAAAAATATTTTTCTCGTGCTCATTTGCTTTATTCTAACAGTAGACGGTGTGCACTAACTTAATTCATTAAAACTCATACAGAATTTTTAAAGAATCTGATTATCAAAAGCAGTATCAGTTAACTATGGCACTTTATTAGCCGCGATCCCTTTCCTACAGAAATCGCTATGTCCTTCCATATACAAAGAGCGAATGCTGGCAAGCCGCTGGCTCGTCACGAGTACTCCTCATATGCTGGCAAGCCGCTGGCTCGTCACGAGTACTCCTCATTTTGAGAACTCGTGCTTATAATCGTCAGTTCAATTAATTTAATTACTTGGATTAGCAACCAAGGCCATAACTTATATGCTCAAACTCACCAATGCTTCCAATATTCCTTCACCATCGACCCCTTTATCCACCAGCACATGCTAGATTCTTAAGCATTGCATTATATAAAAACGAAGGCAAAAACAATATATCGCGACGTTTTCTAGGATATTTCTTTTTACTTTTAAAATAGTATATAATGCACATCGATTGAGGTTCATGAAAAGAATTCCCGAAGGTAACTTTTCACAATATTATTGAGGATTGTTCAAGAATATTATTGATAAACTATCCAAAACTTATAAAATAACAAACTTATCTGTTACCTAATATTCCTAATTCAAATTACATGAGTAGACTGAATTAAATTATAAAAATATTCTAATAACAAAAAAAAAATACTAAAAACAAAACAAGACTTACTTATGCATAAAAAATAAATAACTAAGACTAATGTATACCTTACTGCGACTAATCTCCTACATCACTCGGCCAAATCAGTCTCATAGGTGGAAATATTGTACACCCAATAAAAAATAGTATATGTTATATATAGAGAAATATCATCTCTACTTCAGTATTTTTGTACAAATCCCCATTTTTTTTAGCCATTTCTTTTATCTAGATACCATTAACATTCCACCTGATTCATAAAGTTGGCTTGAAACTAATAGCAAATGGCTAGTGTCTACTTCCAAGGATCGTATGATGGTTTTCTGGCAATAGTACTTTAAATCATCACTGTCATAGCCATATCTTTGATTTCTTGCTAGTGTTACACTCAATCTAATTGGCTTGTAAAGAGCAGTTTGGGGAGCACCCAAAAGCTGCATCTCTATTTCATATTTTATTATACCCTAACATATGACTTCCGAGGCTCTTACATCAACCATACTTTGAAGACACTTATGGCGAGACCTTACAAGCCTCCTGAATGTCAAATACACTACATCATGAGAGCGACTCAAATAAGTAGTATCGCTTGGGTTAAGAGTTAATTAAGTTGTAGAAAAGGTAATTTGAATACTTTTCTTTTTTTTTTTTAATAGAAAGGAAATATGACAACTATTCCACAACAGTTCAATCTGTGTTTTGGTTAGAGTGTTCATAATTTGAATCTTTCACGATACGTGCTGGTTGAAAAAAAATTTTATTCTTATAAAAAAGTTACGGTATCTTGGTTGGAAAGTTGGTGATTTACTATCAAGACGCTTAAAGAAGTTGTTTCTGTTGGAATATTTTAGTGATTAAAATTAATATTTCTTAATAATTAAAATTCGAAAGTGGCATATGCAATAGTTATTGTTTTGGGATTTCAATCCTGTTGTATATAGTATACTTATTTTAATGAATAATAAGTTAGTCCAAGTGATAAGGAATGACCAAGATTTGAGTGGTAAAGCCACTATAAGTTCCTAGATTTAATTCCACATAAGGGCTTTCTTCGATCAAAAAAAAAAGGTATACTTATTTTAATGGAAATAAATAGTACGATGTAGTACTAGGATCATGATTTTAAATATATCTTCATAAAACTTAATTTAAAGCTTGATGTATATATGGTTATTATTGCCATTGGTATAATTAAATCCAATTACTTGTTTCCAAAACGTGTTTGACGAATAGTGTTTTTCTTTACATGTGTTAGACATCTTATAATCAAATTAAAATACTTGCTTGCGAAATTGGGGACAATTCGCTTAAGCCCTTCGCTGAAATTGTAAATGGCCTTGTAGTACATTTCGACCACGCTAATTGGTTGCGTTGTAAAAACACCTTTTTACATCTACATGATCACATATGATTTTGGCAGTTTCGACGACATCAACACTCTAACGAATGATATAATTAATTTCAGAATTCACACGACGTACTCCCTTCTCCATCTTCCAGTACCGACTGATGAGGAAATAGAAATGGGAAAAGAATAAATAAATAAATAATGAGACTAAAATTCTACCATTTGTTCTTAGTTCTCATATCATTTTTTCATGAAGTTTCATTGCCATATGTACATAAGATCCTTTTGTTTTGTTCCAATGATGTGAAAAGAAACTATTTTCTTTTATTTATTATCTCCTTAATAAATTGCATCACATATTTTTTCTATTTTCATTACGTATTTTTTATTCTTTTTTAAATTAAGATCCTCCCCTAATTTTAGTTTTTTTTTTTTTTTTACTTTAGAGATTACAAATTGAAGATATGAGTATTAGTAAACTTAGGAATTTGTATACTTCAATTTTGAATTTCAATGTTTATAGATGTTAAAATAGGTCGATATCTTAATTCATTAAATTTGATTCACTCAAAAAAATATTATTCAGTAACTTTCAAAGTTGCTCTAAGATTTTGAACGTTTTCTACCGATTTAATTTCGTTAATGAACACTAGAATATGTACCATTAATGTAAAGGGTAAGAATTTAAAAATCTAATAAAAGAGAATGTTTGTTACTGAAGTTAGAGTAATAATTATTCAATCTTTTTACTTGACATATATATATATATATATATATATATATATATATATATTGATGTTGTAGACAACATGCACATATACTTAGGAATATCCATATAAATATGACTAATGTTAGACTAAAATACACAAGTTTTTTTTCTAATTTTTTTGAATTAACGAAAAGATTTTTGGTTCTTTTCATTAAAGAACATAAATTCTTTTCTCAAATTAATAATTTCATGCGAAAGTGCTTGTTCTACTCCTGAGAAGACGCCAACCTTTTGAAACAAATTTGTTGTTGCCACATGCTTCTTAAAAAATGGACAAGACCCTTATACCTATTTTATTACTCATAGTATTTATTAAAATAAAATTTTAATGATTATGCCCGAAAACTCTTAACACCTAGTTATTGTATAAGAACACCAACAAAAAAGGAGCAAAGAAAATAAATTCCAAATCCATCTCCAATCATATAATTGTTTCGTTTGCATTAAAATGGTTATTATCTGAATCATAGAATATAAATCTACAAAAACCAAACCAGAAAAACAATCGAAATGGAATAGACTACATATAAGGTGTTGCTTGGTTGGCTTGTACACAGGATGTTGGTTGACTTAATACAACATTTTATCACTACTTTTAGGACATTTAGGTCCCGTTTGGCAGGTACGACTGAATAAAGAAGTGGACTATTTTTAAAAAATAGTCCAAACACCTTGTTTGCTTAGTTTTTGTGAGTGTATTTGTAAACTTTGTATTTTAGTTTTCAAAACTAGATAAAGATGCGTAGTTGATATTAAAGTTTAAAAAAAAATAAAAATTTCAAATTCGTTAAAAACAAAGCCTAAGAGAGTGAGAGAGGATTAGAAGTTAGTCCCATGATTTGGTGGGCCTATCCAATGTTACTTGTAAGTCTTTATAGTCAGTCTCAAATCAAATTTAAAAAGGAAAAAAAAATATTTAACTTTAGATAAATGCCAAACTAAAAAATTAGAAGTAAAATATGTTTCGTGTATTCAATTTACTTAATTTTACTTACATATTCAACATCAGCAAGTCCAACCAATGTTACCATAATTCAACAAAATATGCAAATTTTTAATAATATATGGTGATTAGTTGATTTCGAGATGAATATATATATATATATATATATATATATATATATATATATATATATAATATAACATTATTAAATAAATTACAAATTATATTTTACACGACACTCATAACACTTAAATTTTTCTTTGGATTTAATTGTTAATTAAATCCCTAAATTCTTTGAGCATATGATCATAGCATTATTTCCATTTTCACAGATTAATTATTTCCTTATTTTTAAAAGAGTTTTGTAAAAACTTTTACGGAATTCTATTTTAATATATACCAGTCAAAACCATCAAAACTAAGCATTATAGTACTGCTCTTTATTAATAAATCATGTCTCTTTGGGAGAGAAATCACTCTTTATTATTATTCTATTGAGAGGAAAACTAGCTATAGGTAGCTAGCAAGACAAACATGTCACAACTCACAAGCTAGCGCTTAATGGATCCCATGTGGTTGTGTTCAGCTCAATACACACTTGGATTAACAGCAGCAAATTCAACCCGTTCTTGCTTACGTTCAAACAAGGCCATATCTTCTTTGCTCAAAGTCACCAATGCTTCAATTCCTTCACCATCTCGTGTCCATCAACGCAACTAAGTTCTTGAGCATTATATTGGGTAGAGTAGCCCACGTTGTTCCCCACCCAAAATCAGCATCATAAGCTGAAAATCTGAGCCAACTTGGACATGTACAGTAGTCTATATCGTCTCTATCAGCTAAGTTTTCAATACCTGACATTCTCAGCCATGTCTTTTTCTCTATATTAATAGTTTGCAATGCAGTTTTGTGGAATTCTACTAATTGTTTCCTTAGTTGAACCAAACCTTGCAACTGAATTTCTTTCTCCGTCGAATTTGCGGAAGAGAACATGCCCACCGTGTTCCCAATTGAGCTTTTGGGCAAGGAGGGCACAGTCCTTTAACGTAAGTTCACACAGTGGCTCAGAAGAGGTACCCTTGGAAACCCTTTGAGTGATCTCGAAACATGAATCGTACATTTCCAGATCAGCGCTGTCACAGCTTCCACATGAGTTGGTTGCTGCACTGTTAAGCTAGCAGCTCTAGCCCTAAGAGCGGCAATCTTCGAGGGTTCAAACACATACCTTCTTTTTGCGTGCTTATCCCGAATCAGCTTCATGGGTGGAATACAAGAATCTAGGGGAGGGAAAGCCGATGCTGCAGTGAATGAAGGAAACTTTGTTGGTATTTGGCTCATATGAAAACAAAGTGGGAGAGATCCCACATTGCTTGAGAAGCAAAGTTGGGTCTCACATTGGCCTTATAAAAGAGGCATGTGGGAGAAATATAAGTGTCCCAAGTGAAATATCATTCCACCTCCTATATTTGTAAGGTCTCACAAATAAGGCCTCATAGTTTAAGGACCTTTCAGTAAGGACCTTAAAGTTTATAATATTTGCTTTTCCCCCCTTTGATTTTGGGTATTTGTAGTATTGCCCAATTGTTTGGGTAATTACAGTTTGACCCAACTATTTGGGTAATTACAGTTTGGCCCAATAGTTGTGGTATTTGTATTGTGGCCCAAAAGTTTGTATTCTCTTTGAAGATAGTGGAAAGTTTCTTCAGCGGCGCCCGAGGACGTAGGTACTAATACCGAACCTCGTTAAATCCTGGTGTGTTTTCTATTTTTGCATTGTGGTTGA
Source organism: Boswellia sacra (assembly GCA_013180625.2). Taxonomy (NCBI): domain Eukaryota; kingdom Viridiplantae; phylum Streptophyta; class Magnoliopsida; order Sapindales; family Burseraceae; genus Boswellia; species Boswellia sacra. The sequence continues at coordinate 148,834 of SNVD02003345.1, forward strand.
TTGGTTGCCTCTTGAGTTGTTATTATATTCAGTAATCTCGCATAGTTTGTGTTGTGCATTTGGGTTGTTCTGTTGGTTACCGCTTCCGCTTGTGCATAACAATTGGTATCAGAGCCGAAGGTTTTGAGTAGTTAGTGGCTATTTCATTGAAGCACTTACTACTGTTCTGGGCTATTGATTTTGGATTGCTAGTTATTGAATATAATAGTTTGTTTGGAGCTTGGTTATTGGTGATTTGTGTATCGAGCTTATTTGTGAGAGGTAGTTATGGCATCATCGTCGACTGTATCAGAGAAGACAGTGATCGTGACAAATGCAAAAATAGATGTTGAAAAATTTGATGGTCGAAATAATTTCGGCTTATGGCAGAGTGAGGTGTTGGACGGGTTGTATCAGCAAGATTTGGATATTGTTCTGGAAGAAACAAAACCAGAAGATATCAGTGCAAGAGATTGGGACAGGCTGAATATAAAAGCTTGTGTGTTGATTCGCTCTTGCTTGTGTAGAGAACAAAAGTATCCGTTCACTAAGGAGACATCTGCAAACAAATTGTGGAAGGCGCTGGAAAACAAATATATGAAGAAAAGCAATGAGAATCGGCTGTACCTATTGAAGAGATTGTTCCGTCTCCAGTTAAAACCAGGTACGAGCATCAGTTCTCATATTGATGAGTTTAATAAGTTAATTGCTGATTTGTTAAACTTAGATGAAACCTTCAAAGATGAAATTAAGGCTATGCTATTGATTGGCTCACTTCCAGATGAATTAGATCATTTATGCATTACTCTTATCCATGGGAAAGATAAACTGTCTTTTGAAGAAGTCTGTTCTGCTTTGTTGAATTATGAAATTCGTAAGAAAGATCAAAGTGAACATAGGGATGAGTCAGTAGATGCATTGACAGTGAGAGGGCGTAGTCATAGTAGGAAACCAGGAAAAAGGGGAAAATCTTGATCGAGGGGTAGATTAGGAAAAGATGAGTGTGCCTTTTGTCGTGAGAAAGGGCATTGGAAGAAAGATTGTCCTAAGTTGAAAAAGAAAGATAAGGGCAAGACTGTTTCTGATGCATGTGTTGTTGAGCGTGAGGATGATAGTGATTTAGATATTTGTCTAGTTGGTCATCCATCCACTTTTGTTTCTGATGAGTGGATTATGGATTCGGGTTGTACTTATCATATGTGTCCACATCAGGATTGGTTCTTTCAGTTTGAACAGCTTGATTGTGGAGTTGTGTATATGGGCAATGATGATATTTGCCATACTGCTGGGATAGGTTCGATCCGATTGAGGAATCATGATGGACTGACTAAGTTCTGACAGATGTTCGGTATGTACCGAAGTTGAAGAAGAATCTCATCTCTTTGGGAGCCTTAGAATCTAAAAGCTGTGGTATATCTATTCGAGATGGTATTCTGAGGGTCACTTCAGGCGCTCTTGTGGTATTGAAAGGCACTAGGAGAAACAACTTGTATTACTATAATGGTAGTACGGTTACTGGATCAGAGGCTACGGTTTCTGATAATGATGCAGATTCAGAGATTACGAGACTGTGGCATGTGCGTTTGGGACATGCAGGTGAGAAAGCCTTATTCAGTTTGGTGAAACGAGGCTTATTGAAAGGTGCAAAGAACTGCAAGCTGGATTTCTGTGAGCATTGTGTTCTGGAAAAGCAGAAGAGAGTGAAATTTGGCACCGCTATTCATAATACCAAGGGTATTCTTGATTATGTTCATTCAGATGTGTGGGGACCTACTAAAACTGCATCTATGGGAGGTAGGCACTACTTTGTTACTTTTGTTGATGACTTTTCCAGAAGAACTTGGGTGTACTGTTTGAAATCAAAAGATGATGTACTTGGTGTTTTCCTTAAGTGGAAAAAGATGATTGAGACACAGACTGACAAGAAGATCAAGCATCTTAGAACAGATAATGGTAGTGAGTATTGCAGTGATCAGTTTTTGAAAATGTGTCAAGATGAAGGTATTGTACGTCATTTTACTGTTAGAGGTACACCGCAGCAGAATGGGGTGGCAGAACGCATGAACCGGACATTGCTGGAGAAAGTTCGGTGTATGTTGTCTAATGCTGGGTTAGGCAAAGAGTTTTGGGCTGGGGCTGTGACTTATGCATGTCATCTCATTAATCGTCTACCTTCAGCTGCTATTGGTGATAGAACTCCATTGGAGGTATGGTCTGGACAACCTGATCTGATTATGATTCTTTACATGTTTTTGGTTCTACTGCTTATTATCATGTGAAAGAATTTAAGCTGGATCCTAGAGCCAAGAAAGCGATTTTCTTGGGATTTGCTTCAGGAGTAAAAGGATATCGTCTATGGTGTCCTAGTTCGAGGAAGATTGTATCCAGTCGAGATGTGACATTTGATGAGTCTTCAATGTTGAAGAAATCAGAAAACCAGACAAAGGCGAATGGTACTCCACAGCAGGTGGAGCATACTCAGCAGCAGGTGGAGTTTGAAACGACGACATTAAACCCAGTTAGATATGTTGAGACAGATGTTGATACTCCTATGACAGAGGGAGATTTGGGAGATGATGGTGAGGGTTCTACTCAGGAACCTCAACAGCAACAAGAATCTATTGCAGTTGATAGGCCAAGACGTGAGATTCGCAGACCTGCTCGATTTGCTGATATGGTGGCCTATGCACTTCCAATTATAGATGCTGATGTTCCTTCCACTTATAGAGAGGCAGTCAGATGTTCTGAAGTTGATGAGTGGAAGACAGCTATGAGCGAAGAGATGCAGTCTCTTCAGAAGAATGAAACTTGGGAGCTAGCTCAACTACCGCAGGGTAAAAAGGCAATTGGGTGCAAATGGGTATATGCAAAGAAAGATGGATTTCCTGACAAGAATGACATCCGCTACAAGGCAAGGTTGGTGGCTAAAGGCTACGCTCAGAGGGAAGGAATTGACTACAATGAGGTATTTTCTCCAGTTGTGAAACATTCTTCCATTAGAATTTTGTTGGCCTTGGTAGCTCAGATGAATATGGAACTAGTTCAACTTGATGTAAAAACTGCAGTTTTACATGGTGACTTGGAAGAGGAAATCTATATGACTCAGCCAGAGGGATTCAAAGTTGCTGGTAAGGAAAATTTAGTATGCAAACTGAAAAGATCGCTTTATGGTTTGAAGCAATCTCCCAGACAGTGGTATAAGCGATTTGATCGGTTTATGATGGGTCAGAGGTACACAAGAAGCAAATTTGATAATTGTGTGTATTTTCGGAGGCTACGTGATGGTTCTTTCATTTATCTACTCTTGTATATTGATGATATATTGATAGCTTCGACGGATGTCGAAGAAATTACAAAGTTGAAGACTCAGTTGAATCGAGAGTTTGAGATGAAAGATTTGGGTGAAGCTAAGAAGATTCTTGGCATGGAGATTAGCAGAGATAGAGGGAGAAGCAAGATTTGTTTGACTCAGAAGCAGTATCTGAAGAAGGTATTACAACGGTTTGGCATTACAGAGCAGTCTAAACCTGTAAGTACCCCACTTGCTCCTCATATGAAACTCAGTGCATCTTTATCTCCTAGTACAGATGAGGAACGAGAGTACATGTCTCGAGTTCCGTATGCTAATGCAGTTGGTAGCCTGATGTATGCTATGGTGTGTACGAGACCCGACATTTCACATGCAGTTGGATTTGTGAGCAAGTATATGCATGATCCTGGTAAAGGACATTGGCAAGCAGTGAAATGGATTCTACGGTATTTGTTGAAAACCGTGGATGTTGGCTTAGTCTTTGAGAGGGATGATACATGTGGTCAATATGCTATTGGTTATGTTGATTCAGATTATGCTGGTGATTTGGATAAACGTCGGTCGACAACCGGTTATGTGTTTACTCTTGCAAGAGCACCAGTGAGTTGGAAGTCTACTTTACAGTCTACAGTGGCTTTGTCTACTACAGAGGCAGAGTATATGGCTATGACAGAGGCTGTGAAGGAAGCTATTTGGTTACAGGGATTGCTGGATGAATTGGGACTTGGGCAGAAGAAGATCACTCTTTATTCTGACAGTCAGAGTGCTATCCACTTAGCGAAGAATCCAGTGTTCCATGTTCGTACGAAGCATATTGATGTTCGGTATCATTTTGTGTGGGAGATCATTGATGAAGGGAGAATCTTACTTCAGAAGATTGGGACTGCCGAGAATCCCGCAGATATGTTGACTAAGGTTGTGACAGCGATCAAGTTCAGTCATTGTTTGGACTTGATCAACATTGTGCCTGTTTGACCGCGCCATTGGACGCATTAGGAGGCGTTGCAGTTGTGATAGAGAATGTGGGGAAAAGAAGAAATTTGTGATGGGTCGGCATATTCGCCAAGGTGGAGATTTGTTGGTATTTGGCTCATATGAAAACAAAGTGGGAGAGATCCCACATTGCTTGAGAAGCAAAGTTGGGTCTCACATTGGCCTTATAAAAGAGGCCATGTGGGAGAAATATAAGTGTCCCAAGTGAAATATCATTCCACCCCCCATATTTGTAAGGTCTCACAAATAAGGCCTCATAGTTTAAGGACCTTAAAGTTTGTAATATTTGCTTTTTTCCCCTTTGATTTTGGGTATTTGTAGTATTGCCCAATTGTTTGGGTAATTACAGTTTGACCCAACTATTTGGGTAATTACAGTTTGGCCCAATAGTTGTGGTATTTGTATTGTGGCCCAAAAGTTTGTATTCTCTTTGAAGATAGTGGAAAGTTTCTTCAGCGGCGCCCGAGGACGTAGGTACTAATACCGAACCTCGTTAAATCCTGGTGTGTTTTCTATTTCTGCATTGTGGTTGATTAGTTGCCTATTGAGTTGTTATTATATTCAGTAATCTCGCATAGTTTGTGTTGTGCATTTGGGTTGTTCTGTTGGTTACCGCTTCCGCTTGTGCATAACAAACTTCACTTCATCACTAGACCCTCCAAGCTCTGTGGTGGCCCAGCTTCTCATGACTGTACTTAGAGTGGTTGCGTCTGCTATTTTGTGAGAAACGCACACGCCAAGTGCCAATCCACCGCATTCGAAAAAGTTGGCTTGAGCAAATAGCAAGCTGCCATGTCAGCTTCCGTGGATTCAATCTCAACAGGAAGGAAATTTCATAGTAGCAAGGCATCATGTTGTTGAAGAATGTCAGATAAAGGGCAGTTGACTCGAGCTTCGACATATTCAGCCCCAGCATCATTACACTCAATGGTGGTTTGGTCTTTGATTGTGCCAGCAACAGGGTAGAACTTAGAGATCATATTTGACGATGATGTCTTCAGTTGCTGTGATCTTTGAGCAACCTGCGCGGCTTCATGGCGATCAGTATCATCATTTGCTGAGTAGAAAAGCAGCAATGCTGTATTCATTGCAGGGGCAGTCTGGTCTAGAAGGGAGAGCTTGAAATTTCTTAGGTGTTGCGGATTTGGAGAAGATGGTTTGATGGTTTCTCGCCCAACAATCTCAATCTTCATCATCGTCATATTCTGCTTAGGTATATGTGGTATATTTCTGATAAAATTCACTACGGATGATGAAGCATGCATGCGTCCATGGTTACATCTCTATGCGCTTGGCCCCTATAAACCAAACGCTTACGAGACAAACTAGATCGGACAACACATTCCATAAAGAGAAGGATTGCATACTAATAATAAACAAATTAAAAAGATAAACTATCAAATAATAAAGATGAAGAAATAATGTAATGTATTTAGGTCTACGATTTACTTTTCTTGTGATAGATTTTAGGTAAAACATTATTTAGTGATTGAATAATAAATTATTCCAGATATATATCCAATCTATACAACTAGCTCATTCTACATAATTTGACATGGTGTAATTTTATTATATAAATAATTATCATATCACTTAATAAAATTTTTTTTATTTATTAGTTTTTAATCCATCCAATGATTTTTTTTTAATTATATGGATTATATGTCTAATATTATCGTAGTATAACATTGTCTATTTTGGTTAACGATAACAATGGATGTATTTCACAACTTTTGCTTTTAATATTACCTAAAAGCCTTGTCAGGATGCAATGATCCTTTCTAAATATAGGCTTGAGAAATATCACCTCACCCCACCTCTCATTCATTTTATCACTATATATCATGTATTAATTACAACTATTGTATATCTCTTGAGTTTTTATAAGATGGATGATGCTACATTTACAAATTATTTAGAATAATAATGACGTAATGAGTAATATATTGTGATGTAATAGTCTTAATTTTATGTTATATCATTTGAGATATAAGATTTTAGATTAAGTTTTGGGATGTTTACCACTACTCAATTATTTATATAAACTGATGTGATATTATTACATGACTACCTCACGCATCCATATTAATTGTATAATTTATTATTAATATTTACTTATCCAATCATATCATATCATGTTAATTTGTATGAGTGTGTTTAATTATACTAAAGTTTATAAGAATAATATTACTCTTATAAGATGTATCAATATACTCAATTCATTAAAAAATTAATTACCACATACAGATATTCAATTTAGAATTCAGTCAATCATACTTGTGAATGAATAAACACAAAAGAAAAAACAAAAACATATAGAGCATATATAGCTGTTAGCGAGTGTCCACTGTCCAGACACGGCGGAGATATATTTTCATCCAACCTCTCTCAGTCTTCATATTGGGAATTGAATGTATTAATTTGACATCCGCGGCATATATGACAGTTTTGGCGTCTAGCATAGATTAAGAAGATATTTACGATTACGGTTCAATTGTTACAATTTTTTATTCATTTGAGGAAGGATTATTACAACTGAGATTGGAGACAATAATACTTGTCCAATTAAACATAGATATTAATTATATTTTTAGTAGTTCATGTTTCGATAACATAGCCTAGTAATATAATTAGCTGTGTGCCGTCTTTAGGATTTCTATGCAAAACTTGCTTGGCAGCTTGGTGGTTGTTGGGGATGCTCTCAATCTTTCAATACATTGAGCATCATAAACAATGCTCATGTCACATTTTCATTTTCTTCAGGCTGAAATGAAATGATTCACCGAGTAATGCTATTTCCAATATTCCAATGCTACGATTCGATCAAATATTATTTTTCCAGTGACACAAGATGAAAATAACAACGTAGACATCACTACAAGAAAAGTTGGTTATGGCAACATGTTTTTCGCAATGCGCGCTAACGCATGTTGCTGAATGATGCATTTCGCAATGTGCATTTCTTGTGTGTTACGAAAAGTTTCTAATTTTCTTTTTTAGCAACATGCATATAATGCACATTGCGAAAAATTATATTTTGCAACGTGCAAAAAATGCACGTTGCTAAAACTATCAGATTCAGCAACGTGCTCAACCCGCACATTGCGAAATGTCTTATTGTAATTTTTTATAATTTACTTTTTATTTTATTGAAATTAAAATTTTTTAACATTAAAAATTTAACTAATATTGGAATTTTAAATTTTTAAATATTTTTGAACATTAATATAGATATATTAGAATTAAAAATTTAACATAAAAATTTAACTAATATTAGAATTTAAAAGTTTAAATATTTTTGAACTTTGAATATAGGTATATTAGATTTAAAATTTTTAATGTTAAAAATTATATAGTATTAGAATTTTGAAAACTTAAATATTTATCAACATTAAATATTTTATTTAAATAATAAAATTTTATGGTTTAATATAGATATATTAATTATTATGATTTAATTTAAAATTAATTTACGAAATTAAATTAAAACAAATGGTGCTCCAAATAACTACTAAACGACGTTGTCTAGCATAATTATAAACACAATTAAGACTTTGTTTTGTCTCCATTCCTCTCCATCTGACCATCCCCCCTCTCATCGTTGAACGCCTCTCGATCTCACCATGCTGTCTCTCACCTTTGAACAATTGCTCTCGATCTCACCTTGCTCTTGCTCTTTCACCATTCTATAAACACTTTGTTCTTCAATTGTTCATGGAGACGTTGAAACAGCTTTGGAAATTACTCTACGAGCCTTCTATGGTAGATTTTATTTTTGGTATGCTCTTAATCTTTGAAAATTAGCGTTATATTGGCTTTTTGTAGTAATATTTCATGCTTTCGGGTTAGGATTTGAGATTTTTTCTTTTAACAAAATTGAGGGGTTAGGGTTTGGGTTTTCCCCTTTTTGATTTAGGATACAAGTAATTTTTTGGAATTAGATTTGGAGTTGCATTTTCAGTGTCTTTCATTTGAATTTGCTGCATTGGTTTGGTATAATTATCTGGAGCTGATGTTAGTGGTATTACTGCCTTGCAAGGAAGAGTTTAGTGCTTTCAATGTTAGGAGATATATGCATGTGTATTTGTTTTTATAAAGCTTAGTATGGTTCTTTGACCAAATTGCTTGCGTTACATCTCAGATTTGTTCATGGATGTTTTAGCAATTGAAATTTGATTGCAATCAACGTTTGATAGAATGGTAAAAGAGGTTTTGCTTTAGGAGCCATTGTTTCACCAAAAAGATAAGAACCCATCAAGTAAAGTCCCCGAATATCTGATTTGATGAAATCTCTACAAATATAACCCTAAGATATATTTTAGTAAAAAACCCATCAAGGAAAATCCCTAAAGATTGAGATATTCAACAACTTTTGTATGTTGATCAGAAAAGAAGCTCCAACAGGTTTTTCTCTTCTCTTCCCTTGTCTTCACTTGTTCTTGATTTTTCAGTATAGTATCTCTGTTATTGATTATAAAATCCCTCCAGTTAGTTTACTTTGATTTTGATTCTAAAGTTTATATGTGCTAAAATAGACATTTTAACAGTTTGTTTAAAATTGGTTTGACTAAAAAATGTTAAGTAGTCGATTTGTTATGAATTTTTGAAGTTGACTATGTAATACTGAATTTCAGTTTTCCTGCTGGAGATTAGTTTTAGGAAAATTATTTGAGATGCCTAAGGGTCTCATAAAATTATGAAATTTTGCAGATTTTCTTGCCTTTGTGTCTATTTTAAATCTGGAAGGTTTTATGATTTTAGGAATTAATGGTGAATTGTTATGTATTTCTTAATAGAGAAAGGTCAATTCTGGAAATTGTTTGATAGAACTGATGGACCATAAAACGTAAATTATTTGTATTAGCTCCTGAATTCATAATGCTATGATATTACACATGATTTTATATTTTTATGTATACAAGGTCTCTGTAAAATCTAAGATCATTTGGATGACTAGATTATTTGTTAAAAATTCGAGGACTAGCATTGCTCTGTTTTGGATGTCTGAAAGTGAAGTAATTAGTATTTGATTCAACGATGATATGAAGTTGATTATGAATTGAATATGAAATAAAGTAAATTCACTGCAGAGCCATTTCCATCGCTTGCTTTCCTGCTCGATAACTCTATTTTACTTGGCAGGTTTGCTACTACTGCAGGGGAGCTACTCCATATATAAGTGGGCTACTACTACAGGTATTCGGACTTCTTCACTTCCATGATATAGATCTACTTTGTTGCTTTAGATTTGGTTTGTACCTGGTATTGAGATCATTTTTAATTTTCCTTTGCTTGTACTTGGTATTAAGCCATTCAGACTACTCCATTTTTAATGTTTTTTATTATGCTTGTACTTGGTTATGCAAACGGTATTGCATTTTAAAGTTGCAAATTCTGCTTGCGTTGCTTCAAGTTAATATTAAAGTTTGGCAGTAGGTGAGTTATTTATATTTTGTTGAAGAGAATGAGAACCATCGGATCAGTTCTTTACTTTTCGAAATGGATTAGATATAACTATCCCTCACAAGCCATGCTAGCCACCTCACTCTAATTTTAGTTAATTGTACGTTAATTGTAATTCTTTGTGTAGATTTTGATACTGTTACTCATTCTACCTTGAATTTTATTGTGCTTGAATATTTTGGGATTACAGTTCCTAGATTGATGCACTTATGTTGGCTTGTGAAACATTTGTAAAGGTGAGAGCACATGCTTTAAGTCAGTTTCAGATTTTGAATAGCAAACTCACTTGTTTCAGGAACCAGTTTCTCTTGAGGAAGAATGATGGCCATATTGTAGAGTAGCTTCATCCTTGCAACACCATAGCATAGCCTAACACATGCAATTCATACAAGGTTGTAGTGTAGTGTAGCTTCATCCTTGCAACACCGTAGCATAGCTAAGCACGTGCAATTCATGCATGGTTGTAGTGTAGTGTAGCTTCATCCTTGCAACACCGTAGCATAGCTAAGTACATACAATTCATGCAAGGCCTGTAGCCCCCTTCATGCACCAGCATATGCACATGTAGCTCACGGTTCAATTCAATATACACACAAAAGGCTTAGCCCATGCACATGCAACTCTTGTACTAACTCAATCCATGCACATGCAACTCGTGCATCAAATTAGTTCGCATTTGTCAATTTTTTTGATACATTATTTACTAGTTAATCAGAAAAAAACACCCCTTCATAAAATATGATAAATTCTAATATGCATAATTTTGTAGCTCTTGGCCACCTCATTGGAGGCAAATTTGGTTAATTTCAATGCCATCACAAGTAGTAATAGACACACGACCAGCATGGACATTTATGTTCAACACCTCAGCTGATAATTGATCGTGTCACATTTACCTAATTGGTAGTTTGTAGTTTGTTGATGGCTTAACATATTATGTTAGCTTCGTTTACTATTAGTTAATCAATTACGTTCTCCTTATTAAGTTCTCAACTTCTCTTAATTTATATAAATTTAACAAACTAGAAATCTCATTAGTGGATATTGTTTATTAATACCTGAAAACATTAATGGATATTGTTTATATGTTACTCTTAAGTTTTATTAGTCGTTGAGATTCGCTGATCGTGTTCTATATTTCACATGTTTCAGAGAAACCGATGAATCAAGTTTATTTATGGAGTTGATCATTTTACTTTCTTTTTTTTGTTGCTTTAAGGTATGTTCTCTTCATCATTATAATATATTTCTAATTTAAATTATTAGATTTGAGTAAATAGTATAGTGCTCATTAATACCAAGCTTTTTTTTTTTTAATGAGAAGTCTTGCGAATAATATATATATATGTATATGTATGTATGTATGTATGTATGAGAAGTTTGGGTAACTCATGCTAGTAGGAATGATGTTGAATTGTATATATCAACTGATGAAGCTCAAAACATTGATCAGGCTGTAGGAAGTGTTATTACTTGGCCTAAAAGTTGCATCAAGTTGATATCATGAAGGTAATACTTTCTCATTGACTAAATTTCTATAAGTTTGTATTTGGAAGTTGCTTAAACATGAGCCTATATGCCTATTGTTATCTTGCTTATGTAACATTTTAAAGTTGCTTTTGTAGGCTTTGTTCGTGTTTGTTTGGAAAGTTCATCAATCAAGATGCTGAAAGAAGATGATGATTTTATTGTTTATGTACAAATTTGTGCTTAAGTATGTTTTACTTGAATTCATTTTCCTTAGGTCATTTAGGATTGTATTACATATTAGTTACAAGCACTTGTATTTTTAATAATATTTGTGATAATATTAACATAATACAAATTTGCACATTTATTATATATTATGTATTCTGCGATAATTTATATATCAATTTGTATAATTAAAAATAAGCAGATATTACGTATTAATAAAAAGGGTATTTAATTATAAATACAATATATTTCTATATCAAATAAATGGCAACATGCGCATGTTGCCAAAACTCACATGCTTGAATCTATAGCAACGCGCATTGCGTGTTGCTAAAATAATATTATTTTTAATCTTTTCGCAACGTGCAATATGCATTGCCATTGATATCTACAATAACGTACATTGCATGTTGCTGAAACTACATTAATTCTAATCTTTTTGCAACACGCATTGCGCTGCTATTGATCTCTACAGCAACACGCATTGCGCGTTACCATTGATATTTATAGCAACACTGCCATTGATATTTATAGCAACACGTATTGCGCGTTGTCATTGATTTCTACAGCAACACGCATTGTGCGTTGCTGAAACTCTTTTACTCTGTCTTTTAGCAACACGTACTGCATGTTGCCAAAAGATCAACTGCAACATGCAAAATCGCTTTTCGTAACATGCATGTGCACGTTGCTAAAATTGAAGGACTTTTCGCAGTAGCAAGAATGGCAACGCACGTCTGCGCGTTGCGAAAATCTTTTAGCAACACGAAATGCGCGTTGCCATAGGTCATTTTTCTTGTACATTTAAACCATATTTCTACTTTAGCAGCTCATTTCAAATAGTCTGGCCCAATTGCTGATAATTTTTTATGATATTTGATTAAAGCCTGGTGCTACTTGCACTCGATATTAAACGAAAGCAATCCCGGTTGAAAAAAATAAATAAATCTATTATAAATCTGTCCTTATAATAAATTACATAAAAACCTAATTAAAAGTAACAAAACCTACCTTTATTTATTTATTTATTTATTTGCTCAATAAAGTCTTTTTACACACCGCATTTACATAAACCTGATTTAATTGCAATTTTCTAATTCAAACCTATATTCATATAAGCTAAAGATCTTTTACACATAAAACAACAAAAAAGATTTACACCTACTAAATTATCAAGTTTCGAATCTCTTTCTCAATTCCTATGCTCACAATTTTAACATCATATTCAAAATATTAGAGTTCAAAACTTTTATGGAAAAAACAGTATATAATTTGTTTGATTAAAAAAGTTAAAGAAGTGGAATAATTAAGAAATTTAGAAAAATAGTATTTATAAAATGAATTGATTAAACAACATAAATACTTTTTACTCAATTTTTTGGAATCATGCACAGCTAAGGTTGATGAAATTACTAGGGTTATCTAAATGTGAAGATAATTATAAAAAGTTATTTGTACGATTAAATTAGATATAATAACAAGTGGGGTTCCTATAGTTCAATAGTGATGTGCAAATAGCACCACTATTAATTATATAAGAGCGATATTATCTAAGCCTCACCAAATTATTTTTTAAGCCTTATTTTAAATAAAAATTTGGGTGAGACTATATATAGTTGTACACCCTAGTTTTTGATTAATAAGCTCATCATCTTAATTTCACACTCACCAAATAATAAATGTACTCCTTTTCAAAATAAAAATATTTCTACGCTCATCATATATTCTTGAAACCAAAAAATGTTCATATATTCTTGAACCCAAATTAAAATTGAAAATTGGTGGCCAAGTTTTTGATTAATGAGCTCATCATCTTAACTTTATTAGGTGATTGTTATAAGATATATATTCATATACTACTTATTTTACTAAAATATTATTGCATAGATATTCAATTCAAACGCCGTCCGCCAAAGTTGTGAATTATCATATAATGGAATGTATTTGATAACGAAACTTGTTCTGATATTTGTGACTCGGGAATTAGTGGCTTATGTTTCGGAAACCGTAAATCGATTGAGAGAAGAACGCTGCCGTTTCAAGGTCTTATATATGGAAAAGATCAATCTCTTGAAAAGAAACGGTGCCGTTTAAAAGATAACAGTTAGCTTTGGACTTATTTAATGAGGACGGGACCACAGAATTGTTACGGGGATTCGCTCCATATTCCCGCCATGTCTGGACTGGAAGCAAAGCAAATATCTCTTCAGCAGAGGATGACGTGGCATCTCCATGGTGGCATGCTAGGTCTAGATATTTTCTCAAAGATTTTATTTAAACACGTGTTCCCCACTACACCGACGTGGACTTTCATCCTCACCAATAGGCCTGAATTGCTTCATAAATTACAAAATCGCCACTCCCTCGCGCGGCTAATTTATTCTTCGTTTCTTTTCTGGGTGGCCACTTGTTTACCTGTGGACTTTAGTTTCAATTTTAAAACACAATTAATTGAATAAAATATCATTGTCTCACTTGAACTTTGATTAACAATCTAAATCAAAAAATTTGAAAAATTATCCTTAAAATCCCTTACTATTTGGACATTTTTTTATAATTTTAAAGAAATATTTACTTTCTTATTTTAATCAAGGTTTATGTTGTCCTATTAAGTTGTTATGCCTCTTTTACTCTCAACTTTATGAACTTGAAGTAATCAAACTTGAAAATCATTATTTTTAAATTTTTATTTTTGAAATAGTTTTTGAAAAAGAATTTAGTTTTAATTAAAAATACAAGTGTATCAAAATTGTTTGAAATTGTGACTAAAAGGATGTTATTGAACTATAATTCTCTCTATAACATAAAATTATTAAATAGAAGGTCACACTTATAATAATAAATATTATCTTTTAAATTAATCTAAATTAATCGATCACTAGCTATTAAAATTTTAGACGATATAAAATATAAAGTTTCTTATACAAATGGATGATTTTATAAAGAGAGGAATAAGATATTTAATGGGCATTGCCCTAGTAAGCAGGCCGTGGATTTGATTATTTTAATATAATCTCATCCATTGGGCGGCGGACAATAATTATGATTTTTATAAAAGTTCCTAGAAAACTTCCATATTAAGGAAAAGCTAATGTGAGCGAGACATCTATTACCATCAATGGTCTCTCAACCATTCTTTTGATTATTTCTTTAATTTAAAACAGGAGTGAAAAATTCTTTTATAAAAAAAATCTAATAATTTTCATTAATTTTTTGGTTAAAACCAAAAACATAATAAATGCAGACTAAAAATTTTCTTCTATTTTAATTTTTTATTTCAGCAAATACAAATTTAGGATTTAAAAAAATAGATGAAATTAATACAAAATCTTAAAAAAAAGCTCATATCAATCAAAATTAAGATAAAGATATAATTTATTTAAAAAATGTATATTCTGATTACAGGTGATGAGATAATATTAGATGGATTGAAATTAATTTAAGAAGGTTAAACATATAAAGTGATGATCATAGAGTAAATCATATACCTATATTATTAATTTCAAACAGTTTAATAAATTAAAATTAATAACAAAATTTTAATTTTAATTACTTATTTGTTAGGTACAATATACATTTTAGAAACGATGTAGCTTATACTTTGCCCAACTGACTATTCTCGTAAGCCACTCTGCCAAATGTAACCTTAACAACTGATTATCACGACCAGGTAAACATGGATGAAACGTGGTGGCAACATCGTAATTAGAGCAACAAAAGAGGGTATTTCCAAACACGTACTTACAGATACATTAAATATCTTCTCTTCCAGAAACAAAAGAAAGGAAAGGCCACACCAAACAGACACTCTCTCACATCTCCCTCACACAATCCAATCCATGTCAAGTAAGAAGAAGGAAGAGGAAGAAGACGACGACGTTTTCCGAAGCTCAGGCAAGCGCCGAAAATGCAGCGACTTCGAAGTAGATGACGACGGTGATGATGAAGAAACTGAGCTTCCGTTGGAGCCAGCGTTGTTCTTCTATCCGACCACGCCGACATCGTTTGTCGTTTCTGATGCTCTCGAGTCCGACTTCCCTATCATTTACGTCAACAAAGTGTTCGAGATCTTCACCGGTTACCGTGCCGACGAAGTCCTTGGTCGAAACTGGTAAATTTGTTGAAAATATAGCTGATTAGGTAGTTGATTCTTTTGGATTTGTTGTTTGTTGTGCTTTTTGGTTGCTGAGAAACTTGATGAGCAAATGGTGGATTTGAAAATTTGCGTTTGGATTTGTTTTTTGGTTGATTAGTTGTAGTTTTTGGTTGCTGAGGATAGTGACAAGATATTAATTTGGAATTTCTTTTTATGTTGTTATGTGATTGATTGGTTTTACTGATTTGGTTGCTGAGATGGAGAATTTGGAGTTGGATTTTAATTGATGGTGTGATTGACTGGTTCTGGTCTTTGGTAGCTGAGAAAGCTATGAAATGGTTAATTTGGAAATGCTTTAGTTCGTATTATGACTGTTTAGTTTTTCTGTTTGGTGGTCGAGAAAAATATGAAGAAGAGTAAGTGGAAACCCGAGTTTCCGTTTGATGTTTGAGTTTTGGAGAACTTATTTTTGCTTATTCTGTTTAGATAATGAGAAGACCAGGAAAATTAGAAAATGGAATTTGATGCGTTTATGACAGCTTTCATCTTAAGACGCATGAAAGCGAGAATGTTGTAGAAGTTGTTTTTGGTTTGTATTGGTGGGGGAGATTTAGAAAGAAAATTTGAACAGTCTGAATTTATGGTTTATTTTAAAAGTCAAAAAGAAGACTGAAGAAAATCCTCTCTCCAAAAGAAAAATAAATTAGGCTTTGTAAGTTAAAGAAGATGGAAGTTTTTCTTTTTTGGTCCACACAGGGTGTGCTTGACTCGATTGATGCCAAAATCCAAATATGAAGAAAATAGGACCTTTATTCACATCTCTTCCAGTTAGCAAGCCACTTTGTAATATTCCTACACTTTTTTTTTCAGGGTTAAGCCTTGAGCCCTTAGAGAGATCATTCGTGGCATTTAATAGCGAATGAATTTAGTTTGCTGCATAAGCTTTCATTCTCGTGCTTTCACTAATGATATGTGAACTGATCAGTTCCTAAATTGGCATTTTAATAAAATTCTTTTTTGACGATCTTTCATTCCAAGAAGCATTTGTAATGCATGCCATATAATTATACTTTCAAGGTAAAATTTGAAATTTGTTTCAACATTATGTGATTTTAGTCATCAATGTTAAGCAAGTATATGATTGCTCCTTTAGAAGATTGAAGTGTGTTATAATGTATAAATATGCATGATTGCATGATCTGATCTTAATGGTGGTAGTCAAAGCGATAGCTTTCTTTAGTTAATTTAACTTGCAAAATTGGTGTTGTGAAGGTCATACTCAAGGTTTATTATCTGCTTTCAATGTCAATCTTGTAGCAATTTTTTTTCCATATTTCATTGGAAAATTCTCATATATGCATTTGGGATGTTGGGTTTTTTCCTACAAAAAGCTTTTTTCTTTTTGGCTTTATACGAATGTATGCCCAAATAAACATTTTAATGTTAAATAGTTAAAAAAAAAATTGCTACTTACTATTTTTAATATAACATGTCTCTTTAGGACACTTATTAATAGAACCCCTTGTTCATGTTCCAAATAAATTGATGTTGTGTCCTATAACTCCAAAAAAGCATTTAAGATAAGATCTTAGTTCTAATGGCCTAAGTCTGACATATACATGATGCTCTTAGCTAGAGTCAAAGAAATTTTAAGCTATAATACTAGATTGGCTTTTGCTTATTAACTTTATAACATTGGATAAGTGTCACTGTAAGTGTTGAACCCCAAAAGCTTAATTCCATTCAAACCTCAATTGATTGGACTAGCTTACACAAAAGAAATGGAGGCGTACGCCAGTTTTATCTTATCTTTGAGAATGGGAACTATTTGAATGTGCTTTCTTTGCTTTCTAGAAACATTCATTCTTCAATTGGAGGATCGTTTTTGCTGGCATCCTGCAGCTATTGGCTGAAAACACTAAAAAGATTGGTTTTAGAACTTTTCGTGAACTACTTTATTGTTTGTAGATTTCAATAGGAACAAAGTGAGCAGTGTTTTTTTTTTTTTTTTGTAATTTTGAAATCTGAAAAAGAAAATAATGGAAGTACATTTTGAAATTTTAGCATGGAAGTGTGAAGGAAACAGAGCATATTTTTATTGAATGCATAAAGATCTACAAAGATGTGAATCAATTGTTTTCAAGAAGTGAAAGAAAGTTACTTCTCCACCCATCGTTAGCGTATGGGTGCACAACCATCAGATGTGCAATCTCTAGTTACATGCAACAGATTCTTGAAAAAAGACCACCAAGCAAAAAAGAAATTTCCAAATTATGAAGGATGAAAAAAGGCATATCTCTGAGATCTATCATCATTGATTCCACAAAGATGGCCAAAATTTTATTTTGTCCCAAAGAGGAGTTCCTAAATGGGTCTCAAAAACTTTTTCCCTTTTATTTATTTATTTATTGTTTCTGCTCTTGCATGTAGCTCAAAAAGTGGCCATTCCCGTAAAATTCCACTATAGTCTCACTCCCTTTGTTTCCTTGAGAGTGGGAAAACATTCTTAAAAATTTGAACAACAAGAGGAAAAAAATCATCTAAACTTTAAACCCCTCAAAAGATTGACCGGGAGATGGAAAGAGATGGGAAAATTTACAAATAGGTGTCAGTTGCTTTCATAGCTCTGTTGTCACATAATGCACTGCAAGTGAAGGGGCATTAGATAAAATCTTGATTCCTTCAGGCCAATTGTTGATGTTGACCTTTAATGTCTTCTGAGAGATTGAGGTTTTCAACAGTTGGAGTGATGCTTAGATTTATTTTAGATTTTTGTGTTTGTTGGAAGATGTTATAGAATTTTAATATGTCTGATTGCCAAATTCTGATACATTCATATTCTGTGAAAGAAATTTCTTGTCAAGGCAGTTCTGTATCTCTTCACGATTCGCTCTTCAGTTGTCCACTTCATTTTGGCACCGTGATTATAAATAGTAATTTCAGGTTCCATATTCGTCCTTATCATACATTGTTTGTGGTTTCAGAGAGATTCACTTGGCTATAAATAGTAATGCTAATATGCCGTCTCTCTTTTACTGTCTAAATATTGCTAGCGTATGAATTTCAAAAGGTTATTATAAATATATGCGTTTGTGTGTGTGTATTCTTCGCACTCTTTTGGATATGTGGTTGACCTTCTTTACTTTTTGCCACTCTACTTTTCCCCTTTCTTCCCATTTCTTTCCTCCAAGCAAACATAGTGTTAGTGATTTCCCTATGCTATTATTCAGAATAACTAAAAGAACTGTATATGCTTCACAAAGTTTCATGATATTTTTTGAAAATTTTCTTTTGATATGATAGGATGATTTCTGGATTAGTCAGACATACTTTGCTAATGTTTGGAAACTTCTAGTTTTTTGTAACCAATTTGTTGTTGTGTCCCTATCTGTATTTTCTGTGAATTAATTGTCTATTCTGCCATTATTTTGCATAGAACATGCATTGATTCTTCTAGAAATTTTTTATTCTAGTCGTTTCTTACAATACCGGGATCCTCGTGCTCAAAGACGGCATCCTTTGGTAGATCCTGTTGTTGTTTCTGAGATCAGAAGATGTCTTGAGGAAGGTGTTGAATTCCAAGGTGAGCTCCTCAATTTTAGTAAGGATGGTACGCCACTGGTGAACAGGCTAAGACTTGCACCTATACATGATGATGATGGAACTGTGACACACATTATTGGAATTCAAGTTTTTTCTGAAGCAAAAATAGATTTGAATCAAGTATCCTACCCAGTATTCAAAGAGACCTACAATCAGCAGTATGGTCACTCAGCTCAATATTCATCTCTAAGTGGCCCTGCACCATTTATTCAATGTCAAGAAGCATGTGGAATACTTCAACTTTCTGATGAGGTTTTGGCTCATAATATTTTATCACGGCTGACACCAAGGGATGTTGCATCCATCGGATCTGTCTGTAGAAGGATCCGGCAATTAACAAAGAATGAACATGTAAGGAAGATGGTATGTCAAAATGCATGGGGAAGAGAGGTCACAGGTGCATTAGAACTTATGACCAAGAAGTTAGGGTGGGGGCGTCTGGCTAGGGAGCTGACTACCCTTGAGGCAGTTTGCTGGAGAAAATTTACAGTTGGAGGAGCAGTGGAGCCTTCACGTTGCAATTTTAGTGCATGTGCAGCTGGGAATCGACTTGTATTGTTTGGTGGGGAAGGAGTTAATATGCAGCCAATGGATGACACATTTGTTTTGAATCTAGATGCTGCAAATCCAGTGTGGCAGCGCGTGAGTGTGAAATCATCCCCACCCGGACGCTGGGGCCACACTCTCTCTTGTCTGAATGGTTCCTGGTTGGTGGTATTTGGTGGATGTGGAAGGCAAGGATTGCTCAACGATGTATTTGTATTGGACCTGGATGCTAAACAGCCCACATGGAAAGAAGTTTCTGGTGGAACTCCCCCACTTCCTAGATCTTGGCATAGCTCCTGCACAATAGAAGGTTCAAAGTTGGTTGTCTCAGGTGGGTGCACAGATGCCGGGGTTCTTCTTAGTGACACATACTTGCTGGATCTCACAACAGACAAACCAATGTGGAGAGAAATACCAACTTCGTGGGCTCCTCCCTCTAGATTAGGGCATTCTCTCTCAGTTTATGGTCGAACGAAAGTTCTAATGTTTGGTGGGCTTGCTAAGAGTGGGCACTTGCGGTTGCGATCAAGTGAGTCCTATATTATTGATTTAGGAGTTGAAGAGCCACAGTGGAAGCAGCTAGAGTGTAGTTCATTCACTGGCGTAGGTAGCCAGAGTGCTGTGGTCCCTCCTCCTAGACTTGACCATGTTGCAGTCAGTATGCCATGTGGAAGGATTATTATCTTTGGTGGTTCCATTGCAGGGCTGCACTCTCCTTCCCAGCTCTTCCTTTTAGATCCTTCTGAGGATAAACCATCTTGGAGGATCCTTAATGTTCCTGGTCAGCCACCTAAATTTGCTTGGGGTCATAGCACCTGTGTGGTTGGAGGGACTAGGGTTCTGGTATTGGGTGGGCACACTGGCGAGGAATGGATACTTAATGAATTACACGAGTTGTGCCTGGCGAGCAGACAGGACTCGGACCAATAATGAGTGTCACATTACAGGAGTCAAGTTTCGCCAAGTGCTCTGGAAGACAGTTTTGTTTTACAGTCTGTGGTCTCTTCCATATTGTTTATTTTTGTTTCATATTTTAATTTGTTTCTCCAGATCAGATGCGTCATGTGCTGTTCAGATGTGTATAATGCTGTATAAAGATCATAACTATCTTGGAATTTATCTCACCGCTGTGTATCATGAAACAACACTTTACTTTGTATGCATTGCGCTTGTAGCTGACAATTTTACTTGAATCTTAGGACTATTATTGAGATTCAAGAATGCCTACCGTAATACTGTTTTGGTAGTCGTCTTACAGTGCTCGGCGAATGCCTCCGGCTGGGTAAGTAGGCTGAGAGTTTAATATTTCGTTCTCTCCACCCATCAAGATATTTTCAGGGATCATGAGATTTTTCACTGTTGGTCACTCTGATCTGATATTTACCTTTTACCACAGGTTCTTCCCATTGAAGTTATGTTTATGAGAAGCTAGATGTCACCCGTAGAGTTGCGAAACTGGTTATCTGGTGTCATTTTATTTTTCATTTTAATTTTGAAATTTTTCTATTCTTGGAAATGTTATTTTGAAAATGTTTCTATTCTTGGAAATGAAGTTAACAGATAAATAAAATGCTGTGATAATTCTTTGTGAAATATTTGTGACGGCTGGACATTTTAGTGTGTTAATTTGGTTCTGTTTACATGCGAAATCTGCAAATTATAACGCAATAAGCATATCTTTTTTTTGTTTTCTCCTGACCAAGGCTTTACTCACCTTCATTTCAGCAGTTTTTAGTTATTTTCAGGAATCTGTGTTGACTTTATGTCAATGCAATCAGTACCAAGATTATTAGCCAACTGGATACGCTTGGAAGCAGAATTCACTAGTTATATAATAATCAGTATGTATAATACATCTAAGAAGAAATAGAAGACACCAAACACAGAGGTAAAGTTGACAAAGTGAAAAACAAAGAATGCTTTGTTTAATTTGATTGAATTATAACCTACAAAACAGAACCAAAAGAAGTAATACCTACACGGTAAAGAAAGAAAATATAGAGGCCGGCAATCTGCTAGTATAGAACTCAGATTCTTTGATCCACATTAATCCTCGCCAGATCAGCCCCAAGACAGCAATTGGAGTAGCGCATCACAGCCGAGATTCTCAATTTTCTGAACAGGAGAACCCATCGAGGGTTTCTCAGCTTCTCTAACTTCCATGCCTTTGCTCAAAACTTAATTTTCGTCAACCAATAAACTCTCCCCCTCTTTGAAATTCACGCTGAACTCAACCTGGGCATCCCTATTTCTCTACCTCTTGCCCAACACATTAGTCTTGCAATCAGGCTGGAGATGCTTCTTATACTTCTCTATCATTGACAAACGGGACGCTGCATCTTCCTTACCTGGTAACAACACATCAACATCACAGAGAATTCCCAATTCCTTACTCCTCTTCTTCAAACCGTCCAATCTCCTCATTTCACTTGCCATTGTCGGCGGGCGTAAGATTTCAAAAAGAATATTGAGAGAAGATTTGATTTCAGAGAGAACGAGTGAATTTGCCTCTCAACTATTTACCGACCGTTGGGAATTATAATGGCAATTAAACCCCTTAAATTTATTTATTTGCTCTTTCGCCTCTTCTCACCCCTCTGAGTTTTCTAAATTCTTTTTTCCCCACCAAGGTCTACAAAATAGATACAAGCATCCCTGCTGCCCCGCGGACTAACAAATCCGGAACTTAATTGAAATTCGAAAGTGTTATTTATGTTTATGAGTTCAATTTGAAATTTATATATATCTATGTTTATTAATAATACAACATTGAAACATATAACTTTTGACACATTATGGTTAAATATGTGTGATGATTGTGATGATGTATGGCTGTTACGGTCATGGTATGGATGGTGATGATATATTATTCTTGTATTACTGAAGGTAGTAAATAAAAGAAAATTTACTATATCATTAACATTATATATTATGAAAACATTAAGTCTAAATTAACATTCATGCTTTGCCATATGTAACATGATAAGGATATCATTTATTTGTTTCTTCTAAAGTAATAAATTCTATCTCAAGATATTCTCAAGAACCTACACTCTCAGTATTATAGTTGGAGGAGATAATTTGCTTTTTTATAAATTACTGTAAAAGTATGAAATACAATTAGATTTATACCATTTTTTTTATGGATAAGTAGATTATAGCTTAGTATCATTTGCTAAATTTTTTATATTTTAGAACTTTGGCTGGGTTATTCTGTGGAAAACTTGAAAGTGGTTTTTGTCGATATTTTTTCTTTTATTTTCATAAAATAAGTCCTATTTGTCCCTGATAATATATAATTACAACAATATATAATTCCAACAAGATAACCAAATTAAAACTACAACTACCAAACGTAAAAGCAAATCCTCTCACGAAGAGAGAGTAGAGAAAGGGAGTGAGGAGACACTTGTTTGCAGAAAATCGAAAGAAATTTGAAGAACTTTTAATGTTTAAGATGCATATGGTTGAATTAATACATCAACTTTATTCAAGAAACAGAAACAGAAGTACTGCTCAAAAACAGCATTTCTCGCAGACAGGTGGGTCCTTTTCGATGTTGCAATCGCAGCAAGGTCTGTCCCACGAACAGTGGCTGACACAGGCTGCCCATTCAAACAAGATAACAACCATTAATTGTTAATCGTGCCTAAAACATGACAATAAAACTGGAAAGAAAATCCATTTATTTAAAATAAAATTAAACACAGTTAAGGTGGAATATTGAACATGCACTTTTGTTATTTTTATTTGCACTTCTGTTATTTTTATTTATTTAAGAGATTTATTCAGGGTTAGCAAATGGACCGACTTTGTATCCAGATCAATAACACAGATCGTTTTTCATCTTTTTATAAAAACTTTAAAGTAGTTTCACTGATTAAAAAAAAAAAAAAAAGGAGGATCGATACATACGCTTTACGATAATGTCATCGTCTTCAGGAAGATCTTTAGTATTAACAGTAAGGGGGAAGCGATCAATGGCTGCATTTACAGTGATGTGATCAGCTGCAAAAACAAAGGAAAGTAACACGAAGACTATTACAAGGGGCTTCATTTTTCACTATGCAGTCAGCTGGTTGATAAAAGCACTTCTTTTACAGTAAAATCGTGGGGGATTTTTTTTTTTTTTTTTTTGTTTGAGACTTGCCTCCTAAGAATCGTTATTTATAGGAACTGACCTTCAAATTGAAAACTTATCTAAATATCGTTAGAGAAATTCTTGAGAATTGTCGAACTAAAAAGGAAAATTCAATGATAAAGTTATATATTAGGCAGGGGTATATATATATATAGTGAAAGTTTAGATCAATTATAGCTGCCATTACTAAGGATGGCCTATTTATATTAGTTATTTTACTTAATTACATTTTTTTCTAATGTCACATACTCACCTCCGATGAATGAAAATCAATGGTTTAAATATGATAACTTGTCAACCATAATTGTATGTTTGTTATGAATCTTTTTTCTTTCCTCTTTTGAAATCAGAATAGTGCATATTTATTCTATCAATAGCTACAGAAAAATATAGGAAGATTTTAATCAACAAACATATTTTCTGTTTTATTTATCCGTTATTATTATTTTTCTATATATAATTCCAACAAGATAACCAAATTAATCACCAAAACTAGTACAGAGCGTAAAATCAAAGAGGATAGACTAGGATAATATCTTCATCTTCAGGAAGAAATTTACAAGTGACTTCATTTTTCACTATGTAGTCAGAAGCTAGTTGACAAAAGCACTTTTTAACTATAAAATCTTGAGGATTCTTTTTTTTTTTTTTTTGCTTTTTAATCTTGTCTCTGAAGAATTGTTACTTGTGATGGCGTTGTAACTAAAAAAAAAAAATACTAATATTATTATGAGGGAAAATCTTGAGGTTTCTCATACTTAAAAAGAATATTTGGTATTAAGGTTATACCTGGCAGTAGATACGTGTATATAATACAAGTTTGAATAAATATACCTGTCATTAAAGTCTAAAGATGGCCTATTTAAATTAATTATTTTATTAAATAATTAATTTTCTTTAAGGTTATAGCTTGTATTAGGAAGGTTTATATGGTAAAAATTTGAATTTTGGTTTATTGCGGAAATGAGTAATTCCTATATATTTTGATAATTACTGATTCAAATAAAAATCATTACTGCAAAAAGTTATTTTATAGAAATAAAAGCAAAAATGAAAAAAAAAATGAGACACTTATGTTTCTAAGTTCTAACGACATCAAACTCAGCCTGCGTTTGAAAATCTAAAAAATTTTCTTTAAGATATCTTCGTAGTATCAAATTTATGTCTTATGATTTAAAAAATTCAGGAATTGCTAAAAGCAAGTTAGATTTGTATTAAACTTTAAGGGCCAAATTGGTAAATTGAAAAACCTTAGGCTTGGATTATTTCCGCAATTAAAATAAAGTTTTTCGATTTCCAAAATAAGCGTTACTTTTTTTTTTTTGTTTCAAAAATCAATATTCCAACGGTCAATTGGCGGCCCCGCGCAGCCCATTTTTAAAGCGAGCGAGTTCATTCCCTAACCGCTAATTACTATTCACTCATCTCTCTGAAATCTGAATCTTCCCCCTGATGATGTCTATTAAACTTTAAGGGCTAAATTGGTACATTGAAAAACAAAAGTTGGATTATTTTCCGCAATTAAAAATAATTTAACAAAATAAACGTTATTTTTTTTCAAAAATTAACAATCTAACGGTCAATTGGCGCCCCCGCGTAGTCTAGGTTAAAGCGAGCGAGCTCATTCCCTAACGGCTAATTACTACTATTCACTCATCTCTCTGAAATTCTCTCTTTAATCTCCTCTCATTGAAATGTTATGAAATTTTCAAATAACCGTGAATGGCGAGCCAAAAGCGAAAGAACCGCCGAAGATTTGGGTGCTTGAAGAAGGAGGCGAGAGAATTATCAGTTTTGTGTGACGTTGAAGTTATGTTTTTGTGCAAGGAAGAAGATGAAGGTAACCCATCATCTAATTGTTTTTTTTTTTCATGGCCAGAAGATGCACCTTCTTTTTTATCGATGATTGACAAATACAAGAGAAATGGTGGAAAGAAGAAGGATGATATTGGCAATCTGTCAAGTGTTCTGGGGAAGAGGAAATCGAGAAGCGAGAGCGAGACCCAGACCCATATGGCTTTCTTCCCAGAAATCAGAGAGAGTCAGGGTTTTGGGAAGGATGCGCTGAGAATTCAAAACCATGAGATGGGTTCCATTCCCAGTGTTGAGGGGATGGTTAATTCACTGAATTATCAAGGCCTAACGGAAGTTTTATCTTGGGTTAATTAGGCAACAAAGGATGTCGCTGAACGTATTGGGTCTGTCATGGAAACGGGAAAGGATTGAGTCTCCTCTGGTACGTGTAATATTGTATCTAAAGACGCTTTCTTTTGAGTTGATATGGGCGAAAAGGCAATCGTTGGTCCCAACTCGCGTTTAGTCAATTCTTCCGAATCTTGCATTAGAAGCTTTTGCTTTGATATCTCTGAGGAAGCCCCTCACTGAAACTTAAAATTTCTTATTGTATCAGCTATGTGGACGCTTCCCATTCGTTTGTTGGTGTAATCGACGGGAAACAGATTGATCATAGTTTTGTGGATAAGGTATAAACCGTTGAAGAAGGTGGATAATCCAATATTGATGCGGATTGTTATGTTATTGGCGTTGTTAATGCCAAAAAAAACTCATGGTTGGGTTGTAATTGAGGATGAGGAATCCAATTTTACTGATGCGGACTGTGATGTTATTGAAGTTGACAATGGCCAAAATATGGATAGTTGTTTTGCAATTGATGATGGGGAATCCAATATTGTTGATGTGGATTCTGATATTATTGAAGCCGATAATGGCCCAAATAATGATGGTTGGCTCATTATGGATGGTATGGAAGCTTTTAATCTGGAAAGTATACTCGCTGAGGAAGATGAAGTCCCCAGTTTTACTGATGTGGATTGTGATGTTGAAGCTGACAATGGCCAAATTACTGATAGTTGGCTCGTAATTGATGGTTTGGAATCTTGTAATTTGGAGAGTACACTTGCTGAGCAACATGAAGTCCCCAATTTACTGATGTAGATTGTGATGCTATTGAAGCTGACAATGGTCAAAATACTGATGGTTGGCTCGTAATGGATGGTTTGGAATCTTGTAACCTGGAAAGTATAATGGCTGATAAAGATGAGGTGGAAAGCATACTAGCTTAGGACGATGAAGAGGAGGTTCTGATGAACTCATCCAGCTACAGATGGGTCTTCTCAGAGTACTTTGATCAGCTCCAGGACACTAGCAGCTGGCAGATTCCCGAATGCCATTTGTATGTTGTTTTTATATATTGTTGGTAAGTTATTGCTTGTACATGTTCTAGAGGGAAATTATTGCTTGTACATGTTTTAGTTTTGCAGTTGGAAAACAAATTAAATAATAAAAGGACTCTTGGTTTTTCATTGTGTATGGCTTTCGTGCTTCTGTTTTTTAATTGTTCATTGTTTATATGCTGTTTTGTAGCTTGGAAGATGCGTCGTGCAGGTTCATTGATATATGATTAGGAGTCAAGTTAATGAATAATGGATTAACGAGTTTTCAGAATCCTGGTGCTGATGGCACAACCAGTTACTAGTCTAAAAGTGCACACAACTCTTCTTAAAAGCACCCAATCAAAACATCTATGATCCAACTAATTGAAAGTGACTACCAGTGCATATCTATTAATGAATACATCTATGATGACTACGATTCATCTATGATGACTAAAAATTTCATGAGTTTGTAAAAAGATTGAAAGAAACAACAGAGGAAAAAATGGTGTTTGATTTAATCTCCAAGATTGGAGGTACATATCAATCAACTTTGACCATTACCAAACAGAAAAAGAATGTGCAATCAGCTCATGAATGGAAGATACCTACTCTCTGATGTTTGCCGTGGTAAACAATCTATACTAAGAGTATACACTAAGAGGTCATAGACTCATAAATAAACTTTAAGGAAAGTTACAGATCAGACAGAAAATCAAGATTTCACATACAGTTCAGACAGAGCTTAATACTTCGATTTTTATTGTTACCAAACCAATGATGTTATCGAAAATTTATTATTAATATCTCAACCCCAATCCTTGTTAGCCTGAAGTAAATCTCCTCAAGCCAGCTCATAACGTTTATAACTTCACAGGTATGACTTCAGTCTGACAGTCACTTTCAAATTTCCAAAATTACAGTATTCTGTTCAAGTGAATTCTAAGTCCAAAAAGCATACCTAAACCATATCAACCGTCCATTAGAGAAACTTGACGATGAACATACAAGTTCTGTTACAATCTACAATAAACTTGTAGCATACAAGGCATCTGTCTAACCAAAGTCAGAGAGTTATATGACACAATCTAAACTTGATTTTTCGTTATCCTAAAAATTCATCATAAAAAGACCTGTCCTCCACCCTACGGTATTCTTTGAATACTCTTTTTTAGGGCTCACTGTTTCTTGGACTTTTACATTACAGAAAATAAGTGCCAAATCCAGGCTAGTTGAGAGGTCTTGTCATGAAACTCAACCTTAAGATGATTTATCTCTAACTTGAGGTAAAAGAATTTGTCAAACACTTAATAAAGAAAATAACATTCTTTTGAGGTAAAATACATGTAGCTATAATACTTTACCTCTTCCCAACTTTAGCATAGAAGTAGTGGAGCAGTGAGGACTTGGCAGTACGCCACAGCCTTGGGAATAGAATTC